>CM035167.1:124427351-124732772 GCA_020205615.1 Panax quinquefolius
ACTTGAATTTGACTTGAATAACATGTAAACCATGATTAGAAAGCAATTTTATTAAATCCAAAATAAATTCGATTCAAAGTTAATAATATTAAAACCTAATAAAAACTAAAAATAAAAATTAAACTTGGGTTGCCTTGATAAGCGCTTGTTTTATAGTCTCATTTTGACTTCTTACAATTCTCTATCCAATTCCGATGAAAATTGAGGAACCCTCCATCCATCAAAATTAATGTCTCTTTTGGGAGGTTCCATTACTAATGGCCATTAAATCTAAGTCACATAAATGATCTTTAAGTACGACAAACCACTAGGTGATTTCCCATTATGTTTGTGGATCAAATTGTGGCATGAAAGCATGTCAAAACACAACAGGTCTTCTTCTATCTTCCCTTTCTCATCCCACCATGGCTCTAAAGTTGTCCTAGCTCTCATATCACACATAGCCTTGCTGTAACATACATAACTACCAATTGGACACGGTCTTGAAAACCGCCTGATCCTTGAACTTTGGTGGAGAAAGTACATGGGACACTATTAAAATCGGCTCATCTTCGTTGGTACTCAAAGTTAGATCTTCACCGATCTTCTTTTTATGGTCCCCGAAGTGTCTCCTCTCTTTCAACATTTATATCATTTGGCACATGTCCAGGTTACTGCAAAAGTTGGTTTGGGCTCACCATCGGTCTCAAATCCATGCCGTAGGGCCAAGTGTATTGAGGACAAATGTTTGAGGCATTAAGTAGTTGTTCTATCTGGTTATAAAATTTTGACTCGATATCTCTTGATTAATCCTCCTCTCTCACTTAAAGCTATGAACTTGGGCGAAATTTTCTCCAAATTTAAGTGTTCTTCTTGTTGCAATTGGAGGTGGACATGAGAACTTCTAGTGGGTATGTTGGATTTGGAACATAAAATTGATCTTGATCGTTATGGTTCCATGAAAAATCTGGGTGATACCCCCAATCCTAATAAAAGTTGTTGGGATAGACATAATTATTGGGGTAATCACCACCATACTGATGCACTCAAAAGCGGTGGTGCATTGATGACTTCGGGATTATTTCGACATAATAATCACAATGCCGCCACACTTTGGCGACTTTGTCAAAAGTGGCGTCCAACCTCCTCGAAAGTGTCTCAATCATGGCGACAATGCAGAAAGTGTCATGAGTCCATCAATCTCCGCCTCCCTTGGTTGAGTCATTCTCGTATCGGCCATTGATAATTAAATTCTGCCATGGTATCTAAAAAGAAAGAAAAAATATAAAGAGAATTAAAGAAAATAAAATAAAAGAGTTTAAATTAAAACTAATTTGATAAAAATTAATATTGGCAAAATTATTAAACTAATTTCCCGATAACAGTGCCAAAAACTTGTTGATTGATTTCATGAATCAATGAATACGTCTGAGTATACACGCCAACAAGTAATAAAGTGAAAGTAGAGTATCGTTCCCGACGAGAATTATTTAATAAAATCACAAGTACTAGTTCTTAACCAAACTAATTTTATTTAAACAATCGATTTAATGTTGTGAATTAAAATATATAATTAAACTACTACGACTACCACTAGTTGAAAATCGAGTTATGGAGATTTAAGATCACAACTTCACTTATTGCTTCACTTATATTAAAAATACTTCTTATTAATTATGTTCACTATTCTAGATTTTTAATCGGAAACTTATTAGTATTTATAACAACCTTCGATGCATCGTAAATCTATTAATCCTAATCCACAGTTAATAGGAATTGAATCAAACACCTAATTAACTAATTCACTATATCCCTATGTGAATTACAATTAAAAAGGATTTCAAGCCACGCATTCCTATCGAGTTACATGCAGGCGTAAAGGCATATCCCACTATCCTAAACAAAATCATGATTTCCACACCATCACGAGAAAACACTGATCACATGTTATTATGATAAGATCTAAATCTATATTTCATCTCCTAATTCATATATAAATTATCATGGTAATTGTTAGCTAAACAATTAAATAATTATCTTGCCTGATCATAATAGACAATCCATAGAGAATAAATCACGATAATTAATAAAGAAGTATACTAAAATAAGCTACATGATAAGATCCATTGCAATCTTAAACAAGAAATTTAGTTCATTGTTATTGAATTAAAATCTAGAATCCACAACCCGAATAGACATTAAAAGATAAAAAGTAAGAATAGAGAATAGAATACAATCATTGTCGTGGTCTTGAGACTCTCTTCCACTCCAAACTTTAAATCTTGAGTGTTCTTTAAGTTGCTTCAATCTCGAATGGTTAATTAAGAACTAGGGTTTATGAATGAATTCCTAAATCTAATGGAGTGTATCTCTAATCTAATCTATGTAATCTCTCTTTATTTTATGCCTCCCATCATGTATTTATAGGCTACAAGTCCAATTTTTAGCTTGGAGAAACCCAATCCAATTTGGAGTCAAAAAGTGTCAAAATTAAGCCCCAAAATGTGTCCCAACTTGACGGGGCTGAGCCCGGCACCCAAATATGCTTCACTCACTGGTCTGGATTCCTTCTTAGCACACGTCATTTTGAAATAGACAAGAATGATACTACCGGGGCTTTTTTTGGAATTTTCTACTTTGGCGTCCTTTGGGAAAATGACCATAAAGAGGAGACGTGAGATCTACAACTTTCATTCTTAAAGTTTTTCGAATAAGGTCCTACGATGTTAAATTGGCCTGAAGTGGTTGTTATGTAAATGGCAATCCAAAAATGCGAATCTAGCAACCCTCAAACGTCGATCCAAGTAACTTTTGTCCCAATTCCTACAAAACAACGTAAAACATGCATGAATAGACACAAACACTTAAAACTTCCAAAAGATTAAGCTCAAACACATTCAATTCGGGGTATAAAACTCACTCATCAACTGTCGTGTAAAACGACAAAAGCGTAAGTTATGAGTTTTATCTGAATATTGTCTAAAATAGATAATATCAAAACTCAAATAAAGTCCTCATTACAATTATTATCACACTATTTTATAGAATAGTGAGGACAACTATAAAGAACCATCATGGACCATCACTTTCCATTTCCCGACTAGTCCCGACTATATTCTCATTTCACGAGAGAACAATAAAAGAAAATGGTGAGCTCAACTAGCCCGATAAAAAGAATATTATGACTAAGATAATGCAGAACAAATTATCCTTAGTCCTCAACAGAGAAAAATCTGATAGAATACAATAGACAACAAGTTTTAGATCAACAACTACAGCGGGCGGAACAAACAATCCATTAGAAGAGTCAAGTAGAGCATGATGTCTACTATCTTCTATGATTTAAAAGTTCATCATCAATATTTTATCTCTTTAACACAACTCAATAAATATTTCACATCAACGAATTATCCATGCACTACGGGCCAAGGATATTCGTTAATATCACTAATTAATCATGAACATGCCAAACAACTGTCCATCTATGCACTACGGGTCAAAGAGAACTTTCACTACATCATTTGTCTGTAACATTACAGGCCATGATTATACCAATACACAATTCCTAGTCATAATCATACCAATCAATTCCATCTATGCACTGACGGGCCAAAGATGACTTTTTCACCACAATATAAGCATGAGGATGATGACAATGATATAAGGAATCAATCATCGAGGATAAATATTAGAGATTTATAATTCAATTTATCCAGAGTTCAAAAATGTCCAAATTGTCAACTTGATAATTAATTGTGGAGTAAATTCAAAAATGATATTCATGTATCAAAAATTTTTTGGATAGAAAAGAAACTAATTTTGTCGTGAATAGTACCCGAGTGAATAGTACCCGAGTGAATAATACCGTATGAATAATCTTTGTATGAATAGTCTAATGTATAAATAAGACCATATAAATAGTCTGTATATATGAATAGTACCCCAAGTAAATAGTACTCAAAAATGAAAATATTAAAATTTAATAAGAAAGTTCGAACAATATTCTAATGAAACGATACTAGATGAAGTGCAAAATTCAAGGATATTCTACTAATTTCGGGATTATAGAAATAATACTTATCAAAATAAGTGTAGATTTAGGAATATGAAGCGAAATAATATTACTTATATACTATAGTAGTATGAAAGAAAATAATATTTCTTACGAATATTGAACGAAATAATATCCCTTACGAATATTGAATCTAAAATAATATTCCTTACGAATATTGAATCGAAGATAATATCCCTTACGAATATTTAACGAAAATAATATTCCTTATGAATATTGAATTAAAATAATATTCTTTACTGAATCTGAAAGATAATATCTCTTACTTAATATGAAATAAATAATACTTCTTTACCTTAGTAGGAGAGTAATCAATTGGTATAAGCGGAGATATTCTTGAAAAAACTTGCACTATTTGCTACACTCATAAGTATCCTTATACTAGAAAGAAATACGCACAATAATATTATAGAAGAAGAATTCTCTACGATTTTGGTGTGATTTTCATTACTTAACTAAGCATCCTATTTATAGAGAATGGCAGGCACTATTTAAATATAATCACAATCATACTTGACAAAAGAAGGAAATTCATGGACAAATTCTTGGTTGAAAATTTGATTTTACTTATTCATCATCGTAATAAAATATTCTAATAAAACAAAATTTTATATATAATATAATATATTCTAATTATAATATAATAAAATGAATAACTTTATATATAATATAAAAAGTATTCTGTTTTATATAAAAATATTTCTGTTTTATTACTATTATAATAATAATAAAATAAAACTGAGACAACTTTCTATAGGCGATTTTAAAAAATGAGTAAGTGGAGGTCCATGTAATAAGTCAAACTTACAACAAATACTTCATGACAACCCCTCTATTTATATCAAAAATTGAATAAATATTTATTACAAATCACTTATCTTTAATCAACACATTTTTAATCTTTTAAGAATTATTCATCATTAATATTATAACTCACAATATTGATAACCAGATCGTTCCTGTGAAAGAGGGGCTTTCGATAAGGATTTTTCTTATTGGTAGCATAATTAAATAACATAACTCTTTTCATAGACATAACTTTCTAGACATTGTCAATAATGCGAATAATAATATCGCGATAAGTATTAGTCGTCTCAATTATTGATTTAATGATATAAAATAGTATGCAGGATGATCTTTGTGACAATAATTGAATCAATAATATGAGATACTATCAAAGAACTCATCATTGCAATAATTGAATAAAAGCGAGTGACTTCTTACGTAAAGCATCAATTATAAGAGATCTTTGTACAATATTGTGTAACTATCTTGTGCAACCACACGTGTTCTTCGTACTTTTATCACCGGGTATTTTAACAGTTAACGGTAAAAAGTCTTGCCATTATTTTATAAAAGGTTATTTACATCACCTTCTATATCCGGACATACATTCCATTGTGGGGTCCACTAATGATTGTGCCAATCGTCTTAATATTCCCCCCACCAAATAAATATTTTATGACAACTTGCTTACTTTGCAAAAATTTGCACATATCACCCATAACTATATATATCAAATCACACCTTAATTGTTTAAAATAATAATTATAGAAAATTAAATCTTCATTCATAAAAAGTTGGGGTCTTACAACCTCCCTCCTTATGAAATTTCATCCTCAAAATTGATGTACGTATCTGGTATGTCGAAGCAGGGTGACGATACCTTATTTTTATTTTTAGATTCTAACTCCCGGTCATTTCCTCAATATTATGGTTCCTCCATTAAATTTTGACTTGAGGTATAACCTTTGAAATAGTATATTATATTCCTTCTTATCTAAGATTTTAACAATTATCTCCTCATACGTTAAATCTTCCACTACCTCATATGGTTTTAATTCAATAATGTGATTTGGGTCTTCACATAGATATCTGAAAAAAGTTACGAACACGAGACATTCATGGCGGTAAGGCGAGTCTATAAGCCACAGCTTTAACTTTATCAATTAAAGTCGGTTCTACTCGTATATTTGACATCATCACGTGGGTCCCTAGATTCTTTAACTTTATCTCTATCATTTGTAAGTCATACAAAATGGGTCTTTGTGTTTGACAATATCGCACTCTGCATTCGCAGATATGATCTTCTACTCAACGTGTCACCTACTACGTTCGCTTTTCGAGATGGTATTAGTCGAACGAGTCTTTGAAATGAGTTTTCTCTTGAGTTCTTGGAAGCTCTTCTCACGTTCCTCACTCCATCAGAATTTTATATATTTACGAGTTAGCTGAGTTAATGGAATGGCAATTCAAGAAAATCCTTCCATGAATCTCTGATAATAACCAGCTAAGCCTAGAAAGCTACGTATTTCGATTACTGACTTAGGTTGCTCTCAACTATGACTTATATCCCAACCTTGGGATAAGACCTCACAATAGCACCTATCAGTTTACCACCACACAGACGGCGTCTCCTACGGAGAGTCTGGCTTTGGTGCATTCCACAAAGGAAGTTGGGTTTTTAACTCCTGAAGTTTAATAGGAGTCATTCGATATGGTGTTTTGGAAATTGTTTTTGTACAGGGTTCAAGGTCAATACAAAATTCGATTTCATGTTACGGGGTAGGCCAAGAAGTTCTTCGAGGGAATACATCGGAAATTTATTAACAATAGAAATATCATTCAAATTTGACGTATTTTTGTTTAAATCCGTGATATTGGCTAAGAAAACTTGACGTCCGTTTTTTAATAAATGAATGGATTTATGGCTTGATATGATAGTGATTGACTTTAGTGGTTTGGTTGCTTAAATTCACATAACAAGTTGGTTAGGAATATGAAAGCTAACAACCTTACGAAAATAATCAATTTTAGCGTGATGAGTAGTTAACCCGTCGATTCCTAAAATCACATCAAATGCAAGTATTTTCAAACAGATGAGATCAACATGTAATGTGAGGGTGATGATTTGAATCAAACAAGATTTATAAGCAATTGGATGTAATGAAGGTTTCTCCTAACTGAGTTTCAACCGAATAAGTCAAAGTCTAATTTCTCGGAAGTCAAGTTCAAATGTTGAGCACAATTACGTGAAATAAAAGAGTGGGTAGAACCGGTATCGAATAAGGTATAGTCTTCACTAGAGTTTATGATTAGCTTACTCGTGATAACTTCGTCAGGTTCCTCACTTTTTGGGAAGTCACGAAAAACGTTCTCCACCCTTGAACCACGGATTTTAACTTGTCCAGGATGACCTTTGGTGCCACCGTCCCAACTGGACTTGACTTTGCTGCATGACAAAATCAAGCTATGTGACCTTCCTTTTTGTAATTTTAACACACTTTGGGTTGCTGCGTATAATTTGGACTGATGTGTCCCTACTATCCGCATTTGTAGCATACGATCGGTGGTCGTTCTCCTTCCTTAGAAAAGGGTGTTGGTGCTGTTACCGATGTCTTTTCGTTGTTGTTGAATCTTCTCTTCTTAAAGTTGTTCCCACTTAGTTCACCTCTCTTATTATCTTGGCCATGATTACCACTGAAGTGGTTACCATTTCTAGCATGATAATTTCCTCTACGATGGTTATCATTGTTCCGATGGCCGTTGCCACCAGTATGATTATTATCGTGTTGTTGGTCGTTGTCTTTTAGTTGAACTGTCTCATTATCTCGCTCCAATAATTGATCCCTATTCACAACATCTGAATACAAACACAATTTGTGAGAAATGAGGTATTGACGAATTTCGGGTTTCAAACCTCTAAGAAACATTCGTGTCATTCGCTCTTCATTATCTACCAAATAGGATGCAAACCGGGATAACTCATGAAACTTTGCATCGTGATTACGATCTGATCATGTTGTTCTCGCTCGACAATGAATTCCACCTCCTTTATGTGATTTAATACTTTCTGGAAAATACTTGTCGTTGAACAATTCTGGAACTTCTCCCAAGATATCTTAAGTGCGAAAAGATGAGTACGCTTTCTGATTTCCACCAATAATCGCCTCTTCCACGCAACATAAAGGTGGTGAAGGGAACCTTTTACTCTTCCTCAGCATCTCAAGACATCAAATATCTTGGTGATCTGCTTAATCCATGCCTCGCCTTAAGTGGCTCGGCTTTCCCAAAAACTACAACGCCATCTCCAACTCCTTGGTTTGTAGCGATGACCCGACCATGAGTTGCCATTGTTTCCACCTGCATTTTGAACAGGAGTCTCTCTCGTTTGGTGTTGCATAAATTCTAGAGAGCTCTTAAACTTACCATCGTTCGTCATTTGGTCGATGTTGTTATTTACATGAGGATTATTTCCTTCTTGATACACATTGGTGATGTCTCAACGGTCTCATGTGCTCCATTGCTTATCTCAAAAATTTCAGATGTCATTCTCAAACACTGCCGCAAACAAGGGTTAATTAAAGAATTTGACATGCCACATATTATCCTTATATTCTGACCAACCAATTAAATAACAAATAATCTTAGGTAGGACACACTAGCGAAGGTTTTACTCATCTCTCCCCTCCTAGTTCTAACCTCAGATCTCCACCAGAGATCATATCCCTAAGCTCTGATGTAAGACCCCAACTTTATGAATAAAGATTAATTTTCTCAAATATATTTTTGAATATTATGGTGTGGATTTGATATAATGTTATAGTTGTGGGTACTATTTACAAATTTTGTAAAGTAAGTGAGTGGTTATATAATATTCGATTGGTTTGGGAATATTCGTTTTAACACGGAATATTCGCATAACGACACAATCATTAGTGGACCCTACAACTAAGTATTCTCGTAGTTAAAAAATGATGTAATTATTTTTTATAAAATAACTACGAAAGTTTTACCGTTAAACCGCTGAACTATCCGATAGTAAAAGTACATGAATACTACTCGTGGATTGCATAAGAGAGTAGCACATTGTATTGATTATTGATGCTACGTGAGAAGTCACTCGCTTATACTCAATTATTGCTACTGATAATTGTTGCATCATATCTCTCATATTATTGATTCAATTATTGTCACAAGATCATCTGCATAATATTTTATATTATTAAATCAATAATTGAGACGATAAAGTTATTCATATTATTATTTGCAATATCGATGATGTCTAGAAGTTCTCATCGAGGAGAGGTTTGGTCACCTAATTGCATACGCTTGATAAGGAGAAATCCTTATCGAAAAGTCCCTTCTTTCACCGGAACGACACGGGTTGTTAAATATTGTGAGTTATAATATTAATAATTAATAAGTTCGTGTTGATTAAAGATGAAATTGATATTTCCATTATGTTGGGATTATTAGTGTTAGTGGAAATCGACATCTATTTCGATAATAATGGATGTCTCGGAGGTTATATTGACCAATCGTAATTAATCGGATAAATGAGCAATTAATTGCTATTAATTCACATGCTTATAACAATTTGTCCACATGTGTGTACTATTGATTCACATGCATGTACTATTAGGGAGATAGTGCAAGATTGATAATACTTGCATGACTAAATTAAAATGGAGGTATAGATGAAGGTACTATATCTTGTAATTATTTTTTTCACATGATTGTACTATTGATTCACAAGATGTACTATTATTAGGGAGGTGGTGCAAGTTTGATAATACTTGCAGACTAAATTAAAAATGAAGAAAAAGATGAAGGTATTATCTTGTAATATTTGAGCCCCCAAAACGTGCGATTATCGAAACTATATTTTTCTATAAATAGAAGCTCATTCTTCTTTCATTCTCACCAATTCACTAAGACTCACAAGAGCATTTATAGAGAGAGAAGCTTTAGAGAGAAAGTAGAAGAGAAGTCTGCTACCTCACTATTCCAGTATCCAGTCTTCTTCTGAGGTAAGGGATATTATTTTTTTCAATATTCGTAGAAATAATATTTTCTTCCATACTCTGTAGTATGTGAGTAATATTATTTCGTCTCGTATTCCTGATTATACCCTCATTCTGTTAAAGTATTGCTTCTATACTCCGTGCAATTAGTAGAATATCCTTGAAATTTACGCTTCATCCAGTATCTTTTCATGGAAATATTATTTTGAGCTTTCTTGATAATTAATAAAATTTTCATGTTGGAATACTATTTACGAGTTACTATTCACGGGTTACTATTCACCCGGTTACTATTCACTTAAATATTATTCACTCGGGTATTCGGGTCACTTTTTGTAAGACCCCAACTTTTATGAATAAAGAATAATTTTCTCAAAATATATTTTTGAATATTATGGTGTGGATTTGATATAATGTTATAGTTGTGGGAAATATTTACAAATTTTAAAAAGTAAGCAAGTGGTTATATAATATTTTATTGGTCGGAGAATATTCGTTTTAACCGGGAATATTCGTACGACGACACAATCATTAGTGGACCCCACAACGGAAGTATTCTCGTAGTTAAAAAACGATAAAATTATCCTTCTATAAAAATAACTACGAGGTGTTACCATTAAAACCGTTGAACTACCCTTAGTAAAAGAAATGCGATGTCTACGCGTGGTTGCGTAGTAGCACCAGTATTGATTATTAATGCTTACGTGAGAAGTCACTCATTTATACTCAATTATTGCTTACAAGAATTGCTTTGCATCATATCTCTCTATATTATTGATTCAATTATTGTTACGAAGATCATCCTGTATAATATAATATATTATTAAATCAATAAGTGTGACAACAAAGTTATTCATATTATTATTTGCATATTGATGATGCCTAGAAGTTACAAGGAGAGGTTTAGTCACCTAATTGCTTGGCCAATAAGGAGAAATCCTTGAACCTATCCCAGTCATCACTCCACGGCCCTTCACGAGTTTTATTGGCTCGCCACCAATAACTAGCTTCGCTTTCAACATAAATATTGTGGCGAGCTTACCGATCATCCCCCTACCCTAGCGACATCGAACACCTTTTCTATCTCCATAATCCGGTATGTGCTTCCATTGATTCATGGACCCACGAAATTCTGTGGTCCAACCACCTTTGAAATCCTTAAATGTTGTACCATGGTTTTGTGGTTGATTCTCAGAACGCCCCGCCGGAAGTGTCACTAATTGTTGAATCAGGGTTCTGCGTCCAACATTGTCGTTATCGGTTCCTTCGGTGGTTCTCTCGTCATTGGTGGTTGGCGCCCCGGGAGGCATTTTCTCGCTAAAATACGTTCATTAGATTATTATTCAACTCTTTTAAGAAATTTCTAATTAACTTGCCTCCAAAAGAAATAACCACATAACACATAACACTTTGAATAAAGTAACAACGTTTATTTATTCATAACCTTTTTGAAAACATAAAACAATAGCATCACTGCTATCTACATTACTTTCTTGAACTACAAAAGTTTCAGGACAACATAATAGTCATATCCCATAGGTTGCACAACACTTGGGATTTATAATTTATTTAACATTTCACTCATCGTACAACAACTACGATGTTCTATTAAGATACTTCTTAGCCTTGTCACGTTCTTCCTCCATGACCCAGAATATTGTTCTACGATCTAATACATATGATGGCAGCGTCTCGAACTGAATCGGATATCCCATGACCCGATCTTGAGCTCGATTAATTGCTGTGTTAAATACTTTATCCATCTCTTCTATCTTCATCCTCTTCGCCTGCGCGTCTCTCGCTGCTCTTCCAGTTCGTTGATAACCTTCCTCGTATGCATCTTCAGCTCTCGCCCTCTTGGTAGCTTCTTCATTCAGCTTGTTCTTTAGTTCAGCGACCACCTCGATCAATTGTTCTTTTTCTCCTTCGATCTGTACTAGTTTCTCCTCAGCGTTTGTCAGTCGTTCCTCACGATCCTGGATCTCGCCGTCTTTTTGTGTCATTGCAGTTTGTTGTTCAGCTACTATCTCTTGCAACTCCTCAACTGTATCCTGAAGTTCCACGTTACGGTCGTAGACTTCATCGTATATACTGACGCCCATCGAGGTTAATGGAGTCTCCTCCTCCTCGTCCTCGTCATCCTCATCCTCCTGTGGCAACTCAACGAGATCCTCCTCGTCCGTCTCCACATCTTCATCCTCATCTTCAACTACTGTGACCAACGGGGCTAATTCCCGTGGCAGTAGTTGTTCCCAAACTACCTGAATGTCGCGAGGCTCCTCCTCAATAGGCGTATGAGGTCCCTCCTCCCTAGCCTGACTGGATTCTCCGACATTAGTCATCCTGACAACAAAGTTTTAAAGTTTTAATTATTAATCATTACTACTCGACACTCACGAATACATAAACTATAAACACATTAGCACTTAAGTGTTTTATTACTTCTTCCTTAAAACTCGATAAGAGTTATCTCCACTATCTTTTCAAAGGTTACTTCCTAAGGCTTTTCCCCACCTAAGGTTCATAACCTAAGGCTTTGATACCAACTCAGACACCCCCAAATCCTCGGTACTTCATTTCCTCAAGATTTGGTGTTCACTTAATCAAAACATTCATTTAACTACCCAATCATAATAAAATTGAATAATAAAACCATCCATACAGAGATTAAACTTAAATAAAAATATCCCAAGTTATCTAACCTTTAATTACAATCATTCAAATACAGAAATTAAGTTATTACATCATTCAAAAGTCTATAACGATAAAATAAAATTACAAGTCTTCATCACTTGTACATTTTTCCCTTTCCTTTGCTAGTAGTAGGTTCATTGACCTTCTCGACTTTAGCTGCAATAAGTATTTAATATGCAAGAGTGAGCAAACAAGGCTCACTTGAATAAGAATGAATAACTTTACAACATTACAACATTTGCCAGAAATAGGCTCAATAGAACTGAATGATAGGTTCTATTAACATTTTTAAACATACTACTGAGAGTCTATCGACCACGAAATCATGTCCACAGTTATAAGTAATCTTTCAACTTTAACTTTAACAAATACTATAAGACTATAAGGACTACATCGTATTTAGGGGATCAACCCTTCGATACAATGTATTATGCACAACCATTTTAACGCTTTAGCGTAAACCTCTAATAAAAGAGTTGTTCATCTCAAGATTTAGAATACAAGTCCGCACCAAAGTAAGTTTGGTTTGGATACATTCTGAGGTAATTTAGAATTCAACGGTCATCAACTAAGGATCAGTTGAATACAAAAGAAATAATCAGATGCTATGGAATAATCATAACCGAATCGATATATATAAATTAATATCATGCTTTAGGAAAATCTAATAGCATAAACATTGAATAATCATAACATAATTTGCTTTGAACAATATTAAGTCAAAGTTATTGATAATTGGATACCAAGCATGCATAATGAATAGTAATTTGAACGATAAAGTTTTTCAACACTAGAATATGAAAATATAACGATTTGCATGCTAAATAATAAGTTACATATAAAAGAAACTTGCTCAATACTAAATATAAGATTTAGAATACTTGCATCCCTATGAACAATTAGATACAAGAGTTTTCTCAATAATAAACCATCTAGCTTTACGAAAGTGTAGAGTTAGCCACTTGTATAATTAAATTTGAATAAAAAAAACAATGATGTACTCAACGAAATTGAACTTGCACAATGAAGTTTTAGAGTTAGAAAACTTGCTCAAAAGAGTTTAAATATTCGCACAATTATAAAAGTAGAGTTAGAGAACTTGCCTTTAGCACAAGCTAACCCTTACCACTTGAATCTCAATACCCTATATATATGTCATAATGACATAATTAGTCATTACCAACCTTTATATCTATATAAACAAATATATACATCATGTAGGTTAAATTACCAATTCACATAATCAAACTATGTTAATACTAGTTAACCCTTGATAACATGCTCGTTCATAGTTTAATACTACTGAAATCATCATTTAACATTCCTATTATTAACACATAACATTTATTTTCAAACTTTGTGTAATAAACTAAAACCTGTCGAGAACATTACGCTAACTTTCATGCGACTACATTTCAATTTCTTAATACATCATGTCAAGGCCATGGGCTACCGAAATAAGGCCATAAGACGAGTCACAAAGCCAACGATTAGCATCATGCGGTGTGAAACTAATCTTCTTTGGTCAATACTGGCCGCTAAAGTCCGAACTCGCGTCGACCAAGCTCGAACAAGATGAACAAAAAGCCAAATCGCCTCTGAGCTCCAATCTAATAAGCTAATTAACATGTAATTCATACAAAGACTTCATGTAAACATATTGTAAAGATTCTAACATGATTCTACCCATAAAATAACATAAACATCAAATTTACAACACCCAATTTCAAAGTTTTTGTAAAAACTCCATTTTGATATTTTTAATGAAAATCAACACTTTGTGATTTTATTTTTCAATTAAAACAATAAATTCAAAATACCATAGTTATGATTATACATACTCTATCAAATTCAATAGTCAATTTATCAGGTTTAACAACTAATTAAACCTTAATTTTTACTTTAAACTAAGTCATATTCATATATATTTTCATATGAACTCACTGTGATATATTTTTCTTCACAATTTAGATACATACATAAAGTAATTGATTATAATCATACATAACCTATGAAAAACAGTTTTACAACAACAATCATCATCTAAAGCTATATACACAAGAAATTCATCATCCATAATTATTTACAGAGAACTTTTTGGAGAAGAAAACTAAACTTTAAAAATAAAATACAAGGATTAATATCCTACCTTTGATTAAGAAGATGATGGCTATCCTTTTGATTATCAAGCTTCTTTTCCCCAATTCCTTTCTCAAATTCTCTAGCCTTCCTTCCTCTTTTCTTTTCTCTCTGTAAACTCTTTTCTTCTCTTCCACTGAGTTCTTTCTTCCTAACTCTAACTACGTACTAACAATATAACGTATAATAATAATATAGGTATTAAATATATAATATAATTCTAACTTTAACTGACATCAGTTATATTTTATTTGAAAATCAAAAGCCATAAGGCTTGTTTGGCAAAATAACCCATTAACTTATATACCTTGTTTGGTAAAGCTAATTAAAATAAATCAATTAATCCCTATACCTTTTTTGATAAAACACTATTAGATTAAAGACTTAATAGACATTAGGCCTTGTTTGGCAAAAACTGAATTAAACTCCTTTAATTTATTTTAATAACTACTTTATAGCAAGGTTATTTGTCACACTTCTAATAAATTAAATAATCAATTTAATCAATTCAAATGCTAATCTATTAAATTACTTTAACACATAAATCATTCCCATATAATTATAATTTTCTTTATAATTATAAATTTATTTAACTAACTAACACCTTATTTTAATTACAAATTCTAATTAAAATATTAAAATTCATTTAATCATTATTAGCTCTCTAATTTAATTATTAAATTAAATTAGTATATAATCTCATAACAATTAATTTTCTTAGCTCCTTAATTATTTATTCAACAAATAATTAACTAAACCACATCAACTCAAATTGAACAATTATTTATTCAACAATAAACATATCCATTAAAGACTTATATACATCAATAAATATTTAATATTTAATTATTTATTCAACAAATAATTAACTAAACCACATCAACTCAAATTGAACAATTATTTATTCAACAAATAATCATATCCATTAAAGACTTATATAAATCAATAAATATTTAATATTATAATTTGAAATTTTAGAATGTTACAGTTGTTGGTATGATTATGACTAGGGATTATTCGGTATAGTCATGACCATTGATGATTACAGGAATATCCTTTGCCGTGGAGCAGGGATTCGATTTTATTTATTAAGCTGAGTCTCAGTGATAAAGTTGATGAAAAACTTTTTAAATCATAGAAGATAGTAGATTTTATACCTTACTTGACTCTTCTAATAGATTGCTTGATCCGCTGCAGTTAAACTTGTTGTCTATTATATTCTATCAGTTTAACATTGTTGAAGGCTAATGATAATTTATTCTACATTATCTTAGTTATAATATTTCTTATTGGGCTAGTTGAGCTCACCCTTTCTTTCACTGTTCTCTTCAGAAAATGAGAACGTAGCTGGGACTAATCGTGGAACAGAGTGATGGTCTTAGATGGTGCATTAGTAGTCCTCACTATTCAGTGAAATAGTGTGATAATAAATGTAATGAGGACTCCATTGAGTGTGGATATTGTCTAGATGACAATATTTGTATTAAAACTCACAGCCTATGTTTTGTCATATTTTACACGACTGTTGTATAATTAAGTTGTATTTGTATTCAGTACCTTGTATCTGGCGACTCAAGATGGGTGATGTATACCTATTTTGGGGGCGTCACACTTTACATGCCGGAGTACTATTCACGAGTTACTATTCATGGGTTATTATTCACCCAATTACTATTCACCCGAATATTATTCACTCGGGTATGTGGGGCACTTTTTATGTCGGGGTACTATTCATGAGGTACTATTCCCGAAGTACTATTCACAGGGTACTATTCACCCAAAAAATATATTTCTTTTTTGTCCAAATTATTTTTAATACATGAAAATTATTCTTGAATTTTACTTCACAAGCGAGATCATGTCGATAATTTGACAATATTGAATTCGATAAATTAAATTATAAATCTTTAAAAATTTGTCCTTGAACTTGTTTTATTGAATTCTTATATCATTGTCATCATCCTCGTCTTATATTATGTTGAAAGTCATTCATGGCCTGTAGTGCATAGATGGACTTGGTATGATTATAACCAGGGATTATTCGGTATAAACATGACCGTAATGTTACAAATGATGTGGTAAAAGTCCTCATTAGCCCGTAGTGCATTGATGGACAGTTGTTGGCATGATCATGACCATTGATGAATACACGAATATCCTTGGCCCGTAGTGCATGGATAATTTGTGGTCGTGATACTAAAGAATATCATAGAAGATAATAGATTTTATGCTCTACTTGACTCTTCTAATGAATTGCTTGTTCCGCTGCAGTTAAACTTGATGTTTGTTATATTTTATCAGTTTAACATTGTTGAAGGCTAACGATAAATTATTCTGCATTATCTTAGTCATAATATTTCTTATTGAACTAGTTAAGCTCACCCTTTTTCTTTCATTGTTCTCTTCAGTAAATGAGAACGTAGCTGGGACTAGTCGGGGAACGGAGTGACGGTCCAGATGATAACATTAGTATTCCTCACTATTCTATGAAATAGTGTAATAATAAATGTATTGAGGACTCCATTTGAGTTGAATCATCGCCTAAAAGACAATATATTAGTATTAAAACTCTTAGTTTATGTTTTGTCGTATTTTACACGACAGTTGTATTATTAAGTTGTATTTGAATTTTGTACCATGTATTTGGCGACTCAAGATGGGTGATGTATACCTATTTTAGGGGCGTCACATCTGATACCAACTATGACTCCCCCAAAATAGGTCCACACAACCCATTCTGAGTCGTCAAATACATGGTACGTAATTCAAAAACAAACTTCATTTATACAATTATTAACTGTCGTGTAAAATACGACAAAACGTAAGCTGTGAGTTTTAATACGAATATTGTCTCGTAGACAATATCCAAACTCAAATAAAGTCATCATTACAATTATTATCACACTATTTTATAGAATAATGAGGACTACTATAACATCCATCTTGGACCATCACTCCATTCCCTGACTAGTCTCATCTATATTCTCATTTCCTAAAGAGAACAATGAAATAAAATGGTGAGCTCAACTAACCCAGTAAAGAATATTATGACTAAAATAATGCAGAACAAATTATCCTTAGTCCTCAACTGAGAAAAATTTGATAGAATACAATAGACAACAAGTTTTAGATCAACAACTGCAACGGAATAAACAATCCATTAGAAGAGTCAAGTAGAGCATGATGTCTACTATCTTCTATGATTTAAAAGTTCATCATCAATATTTTATCTCTTTAACACAACTCAATAAATATTTCACATCAACGAATTATCCATGCACTACGGGTCAAGGATATTCGTTAATATCACCAGTGGTCATGATCATGTCAAACAACTGTCCATCTATGCACTACGAGCCAAAGAGGACTTTCACCACATCATTTATCTGTAACATTACAGATCATGATTATACCAATATACAATTCCTGGTCATAATCATATCAATCAACAGTCCATCTATGCACTACGGACCAAAGATGACTTTCACCACAATATAAGCATGAGGATGATGACAATGATATAAGGAATCAATCAAGTGAGATCAAGGATAAATATTAGAGATTTATAATACAATTTATTCAAAGTTCAAGAATGTCCAAATTGTCAACATGATAACTAATTGTGGAGTAAAATTCAAGAATGATATTCATGTATCAAAAATAATTTGGACAGAAAAGAAACCAATTTTGTCGTGAATAGTACCTCCTGAATAGTACCCGAATGAATAGTACAGTATATATGAATAGTACCTATGAATAGTATCATATGTATGTATAGTACTTTGTGACAAGTACCCCGAGTGAAAAGTATCCCGTGAATAGTACCCCTAAATGAAAATATTAAAATTTAATAAGAAAGTTCAGACCAATATTTCAATGAAAAGATACTAGATGAAGCGCAAAATTCAAGGATATTCTACTAATTTCAAGGATTATAGAAGTAATACTTATCAAAATAAGTGTAGATTTAGGAATATGAAACGAAATAATATTACTTATATACTATAGAGTATGGAAGAAAATAATATTTCTTACGAATATTCAACGAAAATAATATCCCTTACGAATATTGAACGAAAATAATATTCCTTACGAATATTGAATGAAGACAATATCCCTTACGAATATTGAACGAAAATAATATTCCTTACGAATACGAAAAATAATATCTCTTACGAATATGAAATAAATAATACCCCTTACCTTAGTAGGAGACTAAATCTAACTGTTATAGCGGAGATATTCTTGAAAAAACTTGCATTATTTGCAACACTCAAAATATCCGTATACTCAAAAGAAATACGCACAATATTATAAAAGAAGAATTCTCTGATTCTAGTGTGATTTTTATTTCTTAATTAAGCATTCTATTTATAGAAAAATGGTAGGGGACTATTTAAGAATAATAACGGACGCACAGTAAAGGAATTCACGGGCGGACGAATTCGGTGAATTCGTCGAAAATTTGATTTTACTATTCATTACTGTGCAATATAATATTCTAATAAAATAAAAACTTTAAATAAAATATAATATATTCTATTTATAATCTAATAAAACAAATATCTTTATATATAATATAGAAAATATTCTGTTTTATATAAAAAATCTTCTATTATATATATAAAGTTTTCTGTTTTATTACTATATTATAATAATAATAAAATAAAACTGAGATAATTTTTTACCGGCGATTTTGAAAAATGGATAAGTGGGAGTCCATGTAATAAGACAAACTTACAACAAATATTTCATGACAACCCCTCTATTTATATCAAAAATTGAATAAATATTTATCACAAATCATTTATCTTTAATAAACACATTTTTAATCTTTCAGTGATTATTAATCATTAATATTATAACTCACAATATTGACAACCAGATCATTCCCAGGAAATAGAGGGTTTTCTGATAAGGAATTCTCCTTATTGGCGCACAATTAAATAACTTAACCTCTTTCCTCGACAGAACTTTCTAGACATTGTCAATAATGTAAATAATAATATGAATAACTGAGTCGTCTCAATTATTGATTTAATAATATAAAATATTGTGCAGATGATACTGTGACAATAATTGAATCAATAATAAGAGATACTATGCAACAATTACTATGACAATTATTGAATGAAACTGTGTGACTTCTTACGTAAGTATCAATAATCAAAGATCTTTGTGCAATCATAATGTTCTTTGTCGCAAAATCATACGTATTCTTCGTACTTTTATCACCTAAGATTATCAACCGTTAATCTGTTAAAGTTTTTTGACGTTATTTTTATAAAAAAGTTATTTATGTCGCTTTCTATATCCGATACCATTCCGCTTTAATAGAGGGTCCAATTAATTATTGTGTAAATCGTCTTAATATTTCTCAACAAAAAAAATATTCCCCGACCAAACAAATATTTTATGACAACTTGCTTACTTTGCAAAATTTACACATATCACCCATAACTATACCATTATATCAAATCAACACTTTATTATTCAAAATAATATTTAAAGAAAATTAAATCTTTATTCATAAAAAGTTAGAATCTTACATCCGCCACTAATAATAGCAGACTGAAAAATTACTCAACAGCTCCTAGTCAATCCTACCCAATGCGGGGGCGAATTAAAATAAATGAAGACATCCGTTGCTACTTGTAGCAGACATAGATCAGAATATAGCGCCTTTGACATATAAGCGATTTTCCGAAATTAATTTGATGCCATAGCCAATTGATGAACGTATCCGCGACCAACATCCTAGTTAATTTATCTCACTCTACGGCAAACACCAAATTTTGCCCTCAAATTCCTTCTTCCTTTTGCTCTCTCCTCAATTTATTGACTTTTATAGTAAAACCTTTTCTCTCTGCCTATCCAGTCGTTATTTGGAGGTAAAATCATTCATGGATGTTGACATTATTCATCACAACATATCTTATAATTTCTCATAAATTTCTAGAAATGGAAAATGGGTAATACTAATTCGGCATATATTATGTGTTTTAGGCTTCTGAATCTTGTTCATTGGTTGGTGTTTGGTTGATTGCCCAACACGATTTTTGGGTTTTTTCTCTCCAGGTAATTTAATTTAATTTAATTGCAGTTTTATGAGAGATAATATTCTTAATTGTAATTGTGTAATGTTGTTACACTATTACTAATGGGAACGAATTTCTTTGCCTTCCCTTTGTTCCGCCAAGTTCGCTCCTAATAGCAACGGAGCAATTGAATAAAAAAGCAAGGGGTAAATTAGTACCAAAATTTTACGGCATGCATAAAAAATTCATTATGTTAATACTAATTGTGTATGCTATATATAATACTAGCCGTACTACCCATGCCTCCGGCACTACGTACGAAAGGGAGGAGAGATTGTCGGCGTTAGAGAATGGAGGAGGCAGAGGGCGAGCTCGGGAGGAGGAAGAACGGAGGAGGATATGAGAGTGAGAGAATAGTTTTTTATCCTTTGAAATTAAAGATGATATAATGGATGTTGAGATTTATCCTAAACTTTGAACGGTTCTAATCGTTTATTAGGGTGAGCGGAAAATTCAAAATCAGTTATGTTTTGTTAATTAGATGAATACTAGTAAAGACCTATTTGTCCTTAATAAAATGGATTGGGTCAAAATGGGTCGGATCAGGTTAATTTCTAGTCGGATTGCAGTTAAATCGGGTAAAAGGAACGAAATCGATAA
Source organism: Panax quinquefolius (assembly GCA_020205615.1). Taxonomy (NCBI): domain Eukaryota; kingdom Viridiplantae; phylum Streptophyta; class Magnoliopsida; order Apiales; family Araliaceae; genus Panax; species Panax quinquefolius. The sequence goes on from CM035167.1 coordinate 124,448,741, forward strand.
AAAAAAAAATCATTTTATGGACTTAATTGACAAAAATAAATTTTATAGACGATTTTAAAAGTGTGTGACAACTTAAAAAAACAAAATTGTTATTCAATCAATCAAATAACACCTAACAAAAGCACATATAACAAAGATAAATATCCATAGATTTGATGATTTTTTTTAATTATTAAGAGGAATGAATAATTTTCATCATGCATGCATATTCATGACTCAAGTCCATAGACTCTAATACTAGTTGTTGACATCAGGAATCATATCTTGACCCAAAAGTTTAATTTATTAAATTTGTGATTTATTAGAACATATATGTACTCAATATTATTCCTTATGTTCCTTTGTAACTTTACTATTACGCGGTAACTCAACAAAAAAAACAAATGAAACTTCATGCTTCCAAAATTACCCTTAAACGAAGACAAAACAAATATTACATATTTTATTTTCTTACAAACTTTAATGCCGATCAAAATAGACAATTTTCTCATATCTTTTTTCCTTGCAACTTAAAAAAGAAAAAAAGAAAATAATACTTCCTCCGTCCCATAGTTATAGGCTGATTTTTCATTTTGAGATGTCCCAATATATAGGCTACTTACTATTTATAAAAAGTATAACTCATGTATTGTTTATTAATGAAAATGCATAAAATATTCAATAGCAAGTCCTTTTTTTTATTTTCTCTATTTTTTATACTATTTGTACACAATTTTTTGTGTATAATTTGTGTCCATAATATTACTCATAAAAGAAATTTATCAATTTCTCTCATAAAAAACAACTTATAAAAACTTATAACTTTTCAATTATTTTCTTTCCTCATTTAACTTTTTCATTCTTTCATTATCCTTCAAAATATGCATATAAACAATTTTGTTGGAAACGAGACTTGTCCGTTGTTAACCATTGGGTCAAACCCTTGATCTCGCGTGACTAGAAAATTGAACAAAGAAATGCAACCAATAACATTTCTCAAGAACTAGCTCATGTCAGAAATTATACTCCATCTTTTTCAAATTATAAAATTATTTTAATTTTTAAAAATATTTTTAAATTTAGAATTGATAAAATTTATTAAAACTTATGAAACAATTTTAAAATACTTCCTCCGTTTCAAAATAATAAATTAAAATTGATAAGATTAGGTTTTGATATTCCATATTGATGGATTATATATATGGGAGAAGGAAATTTGTGACTTGTCATAGTCAAACTTGATTATATATAGATACACTCATTTATTATATATAATGACATATTTTTCCCGTATATATCTACAGATCTACTCATATAACATGATTTTTGCAAAATCATACTTTATTTACATTTAACTCAGAAAATGATAATCCATCTATTAAACAAAATCAATATAAATTGACATAATGTCATTAAGTTTGATATTATATTTTCATTAACATGCTTATAAGTAATTACAGGGGGTAAACATAGAAGTAATTAAAATACAATTTTAGTGTCTACCAAATTTGTAAAAATAAAACTGCTTTTGTGGAACCCAAGGAGTACTTTTGTTCTACATGTTATAATTTTAATTTTGCTTTCTCTGGCTAAACTCCAGTAAGAGCCAATGCATGCACCACTACTATATATTATTGAAAGTGTTTTTTAGTAATTCAAAATCCATGATTGTTTTGGGGCATGGCATCCAAAGGCTCAGATGGAGCTAGAAAGAGTCAATTTGCATACTTCTTCTGTACAAAATACCAGCACAAAAGTTAAAAGTATCAGATATATATATATATATATATATATATATATATATTAATATATCAGATCATACTATAAGACATTGGGGAAAGTAATACCAAGAAAAGACATCCCTCGAGTAAAAGCATGCAGCAGCACTGAGAATCAATATACCACCATTAATGTACTTCTTAAAACCACCTTTTGCCCGTTAGTAGTAGTCCAAACATCTATTAATACTATAATTAATTATATACTCATCTGTTCCTAAAAAATTGTCATTTTAGAAAAAAAAAATTATTCCAAAAAGTTTGTCGTTTACAACTTTCGAGAAAAATAAATTATTTATTTTCCCATATTACCCCTACCTTCTCTCATTGTCCCAAAAAATTTCTCCCTTGTATTAATAGTTTTCAACTTCCCATAAAGGGGTAGTGATGAAATTTCAAACAAATTTTACTTGGTAAATGATACTTTCTTAATCCATGTGCCAAAATCTTAAACGACAATCTTTTAGGAACGGAGAGAGTATAATATACTAATATTAAACTAGCGGAGAAGAACGAAGAAACAATATTACTCCCTCCATCTCTAAATAATTAACGTTTTGAAGGTTTTCACACTTATTAAGGAAGTCATTTATTACTCTAATTTTATCATTAAGATTGATATGTATTACCACAATTACCCTTGCATTAATTAAGAAAAGATGTACTCCATATAGTTGTCTAGATAAATGAAATACTCCATATAGCTGAGGGCAATAGAGGAAAAATTATAATTAATGCTTCCTAGAAACTTGGTAACGTCAAATATATTGGAAAATTTTGAACTCCCTGTAACGTCAATTATTTTGGGATGGAGGGAGTAATACTCCCTCCGTCCCATATAACTAGGCTGATTTTTTTTGGCACATAGTTTAAGAAAATTAGTTGATGGCAATTTTTAATAAAAATTTTCCACATATACCCCTCTATATGGAATTAATGAATAAGTTAATTACTCCTTATGTAACACCCCATTCCCGAAAAGGAAAGGGAGGTCACGTGCGAAGCACAACAAACCTCAAAATAAATAAACAGAGCACTAACAACCTCAAAATATTAATAGTGGTGATCCAATAATAAAGTAATAAGTACAAGTCTCCAAAATAAGTCAAAATAATCAAAACTTAAAATTCGAATCAACCTAAATGGTCAAAGGCAAAACTCTCATCACACTAGCCCTGAATCACCCCTGCAAACCTGCCAGAAGAAAAATACAGCATGAGCCAATTGCCCAGTACGGATACAGATATAGCAAAAGATATACAACTGATATACGAAAACAACTGAGACAAAATATCTTGAATGTTCCTCAAGTGCAAATACGAATCAAAATATAATATCCAAAGATCTGAATGGAATATAAATTTGATCAACATAATTGATGAAACCAATAAAAGAATAAAGAAATAACGAATCAAGTAACTAACTTTCAATGACTTGAACCTCGAGCGAAACCAACAAAACTAATCAAATAAAATAATAGGTTGAAACAAATGGTTGGAGTTATTTCATACTGATTGAGCTCAGAAATATATCTTGCCACACAGGCAAGTCAAACTAATGCTACACAGGCAAATCAAATGATGCCACATAGGCAACCAAAATATTGCCGCACAGACAAATCACACATTGGACCGCGAATCCAAATGTATGCAAATCGGATAGGTGTGTTTGGCACAACATCACAAATCCGCAGAACAGAAAACTAGGGTAAACCCATACGCCTCCCACAACAAAACACCAAATGGCCCATTTACTCCGGAGCCCAAAATAGAGACGCCGTGGACTAATCACACCGCCACGAAAAGTGTCACGTCTCTCGTGCCAAGACGACGTGCCTGTGGTACCCCCACAGGTGGTTATTACTCAGGTATACTCTACGGTATATTCTAACAAAAATATCATGTCACAACACATGCGACAAAATACCAACAAAAGGGTTCTATATGTACATGTTGAACCAAATCAAATTATAGTCACAAGGTCTCAAAAAGAAGGTAGCAACATGTACCGCTCTACAATTATCAAAAATAAATACTAAACATGATATCCTAATTCAAAGAGTACAAATACGAGTCATGTGTATTAACTCCAAAATAAAACTAATATATTTATTTCACAGGAAACAATTATGTGAAATCATAACACAATTCGAAATAAGGAAACAAATTAACGAACAAATCAAATTTAACAAGGGTATCGCTGAAAGAGTACGGAATCCGTACCTGAAATAAGCAACGTAATACCCAAAATTATTATCCCAATATAGTTCGTTAAGTCCCTTCCGTTCGAACGACTTGAACAAAATAATAATAAATATAAGTACACTTATAAAAAAATATATTTTTTATCATTAATCATTTAATTATTAATACAATTAAATTTATTGGCGTAAAATTTTATTACTATCATCAATGAATGAATTAGTTCATTATGCAAAATTTCCAGCATAGCTTTTATAATCTTAACATTAAATTTAATTACTTATCTAAATATTATACAAATACATATATACTAATTAAACCATTTCTATTAGTCTTTTGTGATTCCATTTAGTAATATAATTAAGCCTCCATTCCCATTGATCATGATTATACATTAAACATTATATGTATATGTTATATATTAATTAGCTAACAAACAACACATAACTTATTATATATAGCAATTAAACAACTTTTGCAAATATGAAGTCACTTTCAATATTTTCATTATTTTAATCGGACAATTCCTCCTTGATTGAATATATATATTTGACTATTCACTCAATTGATACTTATTAGATTATTAGACATATAATTGCGTAACTCTTTTATAACCGATTCGGAAAAATTCTTCATAGTTATCTTACATGTATTTACATATTTATATTACTTAATATCCATCCATCCATTCATACAAATACTCAAGGAAAATATACTACAAAAGTGATTTTCAAACCATAATATACTAACTTTGAATTGATTCTCACTATTGATTGTTAATTCCTCCTCCGCGAGTCTTGAGTAATAAGCCTCTCTTCCTCTATTTTCCCTCGAAATATTGTATAACAAAATAAGATTAGGGCTAGCTATTTATTAATTAAGAGGGTCTTACCCTAATGAACTTTTAATTGGGTTCAATGAATATTAAGGCCCAAATTTGTAATCAAATAATATTATCCATCACTTTTAATATTTATTAGCCCACATAATTTAAATAACTAGTTTGACCCAAATAAATGACAAGTTCCAAACAATATGTTTTAAGAATATAAATTTAATATTTTTTTTTTTTTTCGGGATATTACACCTTACTTATCTAATTGGAACTCTCAACTTCATTGATTGACCATAGAACTTTAACCAAAGATGAAATCTTATTACATTGGAACTCTCAAGTTTTATTGAGAATACAACAACATTAAATATGGTGATAAAAATAATGATATTGAATATTGTTTTTTCAAAAAAAGACTAGTGGTTGAATATTTATTATAAGGGCATAAAAGTAAAATAATGAACCAACTAAATTTTATAAATAGTAAGTAGCCTATATATTGGGACATCCCAAAATGAAAAAGGGTAATTTACAGTTTATATTACATTTTGAAAAGTAATTACAACAATAAATAAGACTCATTAAATATTTACATTTTTAATATATATAAAAAAAAATTTCATTAGTAGTGAAAATATAATATCCCTTTAATTATGGTGTGTTATTTAATGTGTTGGTGACATGGCAATTCAGTTTAATTTTTGAAAAAAAAACTGATCACGCTTTATGCGGTAGAGAAGTGGGCTCGTTTTTCAATTTAAATTTTGTTATTATCTTTGTTAGTCTATGTTTTTTCATTTGGAAACCCTTATTTTATGTTTTTGAAACGCCTTATGCTAAACCTTTCTTCTTTATGCTGTTGGCCTTAGTTCTTTCCGGCAGAGATTGCTTGTCGGCGTTTTGGGTTTTTGGGTCGTTGTGTTCGTATTATTCTTATCCTCGTGATTATTTGTAAGTTGTGTGGTTTCTCGTTTCTACATTCTTAGATTTATTTTGGTTTTTATTTGTGATGGTGTCTACGAGGAAGAAAATGGAGGGAGTTGGGCATAAGAAGAGTGATGAGAAGGGTAAACGGGTTAGGGATGATGATTGTAGAAAGGATATGAAGAAATTTGTAGAGGGGAGTGATAAAATGGCAAAGTCTTCAAAACGGGGGAAGTTGTTAATGTTGAAATCAGAGGTTGAAGATAAGAATATGGGTAGACATACCAATAAGAAGGCTAAATCATTGGTATGCTTCGATTCTGATTTTGAAGTTTCTTTAAAAAAAGAGGGGAAAGAAGATGCAGTCGAGGCTCACAAACGAAAAATTGTTTCCAGGCAAAAAAAATTGAAGGTTTGTTTTTTTTTTTAATAATATATTTTTTTTTTTTTTTTTGTTTACATTTATTTTTGTTTTTGTTTAAGGTGATGTTTCAACCTTTACAGTGTTTCCGATTGTGTTTAGTTTCGAAGATTAGTATCTAAATTTCATCATTGTTATTATGCTGTGTTGTTTTTATGTTTTGATGGTAACTTGCTAATTGAGTTTTGGTTTCTAACATGTATATGTTTGGAAAATGAAGATTTCATAGTTATTCAAATGTATTATATTACATTAGAATTCTAGTTGCTTTAATGATTTTTAAATTGAATTTGTTTACATTATTGTTGCTCATTCATATTTGTGAGTCAGCTAATAGTGTATTATGTCTTGGTAAGTAGTTTACATTATTGTGATTATGTATGTTGACAATCTTTTGTTGATTACTTGCTAATTGAGTTTTGTTACCAACATTTATCATTATGGATACCGATTATTTCATAATGATAAAATGATTTTTTTTATAAAAGAGTTGAGATTGATGCATGTTTTTAATGTTCGTGGAAAAATGGTTATGTTGTTTTCGTGTGGATGTGTTGTTAGTATTATTTTCTAAATTTATTCTGCTTTATAATTAGTTATATATTAAATAATTTGATGATTAATTGGTTTTGGTCTCTTCGATATTATTTGGTTATCGATTTAGTGTTTTTTTGGTATTCTTGATTTAATAGTTTTGATTTTAAAGTTTACAGATGTTATATTTTGATTTCCCAAATTTGTTTGTAATGTATATTTTTTGCATTTTCAGATTTGGGAGTTTTTCTATGAGGAGCATCAACGAACTTTTCCGCAAAAGTTATATATTGGTGTGAAATGAATGTTCCAAATATTATTAAAAATAAATTATCTCAGAGCTCACTTGGATAAGTTTAAGTCGACTTGCTTTTGGTAAATTTTTAGATTTTGGGCAAATTTTGATGTTTTCCCAAATATTACATCATGCTTTGATTAGGGAAGTTTATCGAGGGATAGTGGGGAAATGTGGTTTGATTTGGCGAGAAAAGGGTTAGATTTGAATTGCTCGAATTTTGTTTAATTTCTGTCTAAATTGGCAAGGAGATGAAGACATCGGTAGTTTCAAGGGATCAAAACTTTTTGGTTAAGAAATTTTTTCAAAATGAGGTTCTAACTCGCTTTACTATAGGGAGGATTTATAGGAGTGCTTGTTTTGATGATGATGATGAGGCAATTAGATGTCTATCATTTTCTTGGTTTTTAATTTCATACTAGCTACTGCTTCGATAATTATGTTGATGAAATTTTGTTTAACTTTTTGTCATACGGTGATGTCAGCAAGTTATCCATGGGGAAAAGTTGCTTTTGAACAAACAAAGAATTCTCTATCCCCTGGTCAGTAAAGGGACATGTAAAGAAGGATAAGTTCGGTAAGGATATATAATTTTTTATAGTGATAGTTATTGTAAATCTTACAAGCTTTAGTGGTTTACCTTATGTGTTTCAAGTTTTCTTGTTTGAAACAATTCCCACATTGAAAGTCGGGGGTTTCAGATTGATGATAATGATTCGTAATTCAGATTATTCGGATGGAGAGAGCTAGAAAGGCTCTCAAAGAATGAGAAGTTGAACGACCGGTTTTTGGTTCTCGTCGTATCTTTGGTTACCATTTTCATTAAATGCGCTTCCTTTTCATAAGTTATTGGTTTTTTTTTTTTTTTTTGTGTAAATCGACTTTTTTTTTTTTTTATTTTCAATGTTTCGATATGGTATATTTGGTGCTTTTTAATTTGTTTCAAATGACTATCCAAAACATTGTTCTACGGAGGTTGAGAAGTTTCATTGGATTTAGGAGTTTTTTATTTTTCAATGGAAATGACAAGTGGAGCCAAAAGGTCTGATATTAAATTTGAATCATTAAGGAAGTTTAGAGACCCTATGTTTTCTATTTCTGATCTTGAAAAAATTATTGATGAACGGGTGAAGCCATTGGAAGGGAAGTTGATGGAAGTGAAGAAAGAAATCGAGAATTTGGGTGTTGAGGTTAAAGATCATTTGCAGGTGTTTCATGTTCAAATTTGTATGGACATTAAAAAGATGTTTAGAAAGCAGTTTTATGGAAAGTCTAGTTATCTTAAACGGAGAAGTGTAAATGTTAATGATGATGGTGATGGTGATGGTGATGGTGATGACGATGATAATGATGATGATTCATACGATGATGATGATGATTTTGATGATGATGGTGATGATGTTGAGATGGATGAGAATGTTGATGCTTATGATGTTGAGATGGATGAGAATGTTGATGGTGGCAATGTTAATGTAGTAGTTGATGATGTTTTGAAGGTCGAGGGTGATGTTGTAATTAAAGGTGGTGACAATTCAAAACAGCTTTCATGGAAGTAATATCGCGAATGTCAGTGAGGTCATCCTAATAAGTTTGAAGAAATCGATGCAAAGGTTTACAAATATGTTAGATTTTCTATTTTTATTTTATGTTTATTAAGTAAATGCCGATTTGTTTGGCCTTATTTTTTTTTTTTAAGGTGTTCAAGATAAGAATGGCAATTTAAATTCGATGGTAAAGAGATTGTTGTTTTTACCCTGATCGGGTCCTAATTAATGTGGAGAATGAAAAGGTAACAAATTTTTTTTACAATTTTTTTATGTTATATTCTTATGTCTTATATTGATGAGATGTTTTTTTTTTTGGTAGGTTGAAAAGATTAATGATATTCCAAGTTTTGATATTTTAAGTCAGTGCAGTGGTCAAGAAATTGTTGCTTTCAACCCGGTCGAGGTTAGTGAATTTTTCAATATTAGTTACATTTACATGTTGTATTAGTAACTTAGTTATGGTGTGTCATGTCTTAAAATCCAATATAGGGTATTAAAATCCAATACAGGGCAGTAATTTAGTTATGGTGTGTTTATGTTAATATTGATTCTTTTTAGAATTTTTTATTTGATATTGAAATAGTATTTTGTGTCATGTCTTAAAATCCAATACAGGCAAAAGAAAAGTGAAACCCGCATACGCCGATGCTTGATGATATGGTTTTGACAACTCAAGATTTAATCCATTGTGTTGAAGTTGAAAAATCTGCAACTAACCCACTTGGTAGGCCTGTCCGTACGTATGCGAGGAGTGCTGTGTTGAAGAGTCCTTATACGTCGAAGTTTGGTTCTGCTGACTCAACTTCGGCTGTTGTTGATGATAAAACATTACGCAGAGGGCTGTATGCATTTTCAGACATTTTTATGGGAATGCCTTTGAAATCTGAAGATGTCATGTTTGACCAAAGGGTTTAAAATCGATTAAATAATAGAAAAAGGTATGTTTATTGGAGTTTAATATATTTATATTATTTTTTTTCTAGGAGATAAAATCATTCATTTTATATTTGCTATATGTGTTTGTTTTGAAGAATTGAAAAATTCGTGGGGAACAATGACAAAATAGAGCCTCCCTTCAGATTTGGGTCTATTACAATATCTTCCAAAATGTGGTTTTACAAGCTGAAGACTCCTGGACAATGGCTTGATGATGATGTGAGTTTTTTTATTGTTTTTTAATTAATGCATGTTAGTTTCGGATATCTTATCTTATAAGTTTGGTTACTATATGTTTCTGTTTCGGATACAACTTATATTAAAGTTTGTTTTTTTTTTGTTAATATCTGATTGTTATTATGGTTTCATTTCTGGTTCAGCACATCAACGTCTGTTTGTACTATATGCGTAAATTGGCTAGATACTCAAACAATATCCAATTAAGGGTTACAACAACAGATTGTTGGTTTCATGTGAAGTTAACCAACTTATATGGGGAATATTGTAATAACAATGGTGATAAAACTTTGTTGTTGGGCAACATTGATGTGGCTGAGTACATTCAAGAGTTTTATATGGAGGTCAACAAACCGTGGGTTGATGTTGATTTTGTCATGTTTCCCATTCATATGACAGCCTTGGACATTGGTTTTTATTGGTTTTTGATGTCCATCGTAGGGTGTTAGTAGTTTATAATTCTCTTCAGCAGAACAGGAACATCATGCGAACAAATATAATGGATGTGTGCGAGCCTTATATTTTCATTCTTCCGATAATATTGTCTGGTTGTGGTTTTTGGAAGAATAGATGTGATATTGATTTCAATAGTGAACCATATCGCACAAAAGGAGAAAATGATATTATTGATCTTGAATTTGCTGAGGGTCTACCTGAGCAAATTGATGGGTAAGTTTACATTTTCTATATTTTTTTAGTTTTCCATATATTATGATGTCTCAGATCGATTTCCATTATATCTTTTTATTTTTCAAAGATTGTGGTATGTTCACTATTTCTTTTGTGGAACATATTCTCCACAAGCATTTCTTCAGACCGCCAAATCCATTCCCAATAACTCAATACCGCAAGAAACCGTGTGTCAATTTGTTTATTCATGCGAGGAACAAGCAAGTAGGCGATATGAATCCTAATCCCAACACCCAGTGCGTAATCGGTAGTGATGTCTAGTTTGGTTTTCAGATCATTTTTCATTTCGCTTTTGACATTAGATACCATTTGATATGGTTATCGATCGTGAAATGATATTATAAATATTTTTATGATGGAATGATGTATTAATTTTTACTGCTATACGTATGATATTGTTTTGTTGGTTCAAATTTTTATTTTTTTTTGTTTTGTTTTTTATTTTTAAACAATATTGGTATTGTTTTTTTCTCGTTCAAGAGGGTTTACATCTTTGTATATACGGGTAATAATTTTATCAAGGTCGGTAACCATTCAATCTTAATGCCTTTATGTATAAGCATTTTATACCTTGTAGACGTATTTGTTTGTTATGATTTAGTTGGTTGCCAAATTTGAATGTATAGTAACATTTTTTTATTGTTGTTGGTAACTAATTAATTAATACTAACAAAGAAATTATAGAAACAAAGCTAATGCTTGTATCATGAATTTGTTCTTTATGTTTGGGTTTGTTGAAACAAGAATACCAAAGTTACCAACTATTGTTTGTTATTGTCATAATCATTCATTTTAAGTTAAAAATAAATGTTATTTATATGTTTCAAATTCATTGCAAAATTTGATTATAATGTAACTATATTAGTTTATGTTAGTAAATAAACATTGATAATAAAGAAATTTAATGAATCTTTTTATTTTAAATTTTTGGCCTTTTTTTCAAATGGGGTTGCAATCACCATATAAAGGTTTTTAAAGAACGCTTGTTATTGTTATAATCAATAGTAATTGTTGGTAACCAAATTTGTATAGTAATTTAAAATTCATTTAACTAAATACTATGGGTTTTCTAATGTTTATAAGTACCCCCAGCATACAAAGAATTGTAATCATTTTTTATGCTATGCTTTAAAAACTAATAATTAACTAAAATACATAAAACAATTACAAAGCTTACAATTATAATTTTTTAACACTAAGACAAATTGGTCGCCAACTATGAATCTAATGGTTTCCAAAGTTAAATGTTAGTCCAGAGCCGTAATGTCATAAAGGTTTTAAAGAACGTTTGTTATTGTTATAATCAATAGTAATTGTTGGTAACCAAATTGGTATAGTAATTTAAAATTCAGCTTAACTAAATAATATTGGTTTTCTAATGTTTATAGTGTACCCAAGCATACAAAGAAATGTAATCATTTTTTATGCTATGCTTTAAAAACTAATGATTAACTAATATACATAAAACAATTACAAAGCTTACAATTATATTTTTTAACACTAAAGACAGCTTGGTTGCCAACTATGAATCCAAAGGTTTCAAAGCTAAATGTTAAAGTCAGCAGCCGTAATGTCATAAAGGTTTCTAAAGAACGCTTTGTTATAGTTATAATCAATAGTAATTGTTGGTAACCAAATTGGTATAGTAATTTAAAATTCAGCTTAACTAAATACTATGGGTTTTCTAATGTTTATAAGTGTACCCAAGAATACAAAAAAAATGTAATCAATTTTTATGTTATGCTTTAAAAACTAATAATTAACTAAAATACATAAAACAATTACAAAGCTTACAATTATATTTTTTAACACTAGACCGCTTGGTTGCCAACTATGAATTCAAAGGTTTCCAATTAAATGTTAGTGTGTAGCCGTAATGTCATAAAAAGAATTACAACTTAATTATCCAATTATCACACGCCATTAAGAAGAAATACAACTTAATTAACCAATTATGAAATTAATCATCTTTAAATACCGTGCAATTGAAATTTGTTTTTATTACACAAGCAAAATGATTAAAATGATTACAATATGTCCGATTACGTAATGTATGTATATATCAAATTTTTCGTGGTCTCAAAATTGGTGGTTTATCGCATGTTTTTCTATCAGTGTCCTTTTTCTTGCATCTCGTCGCACTTATTTTGAAATGTAATTTCGTATATATGTTTGATTCTACCTTTCTTTGGTCTTCCTACCGGTCTTCTTGTATTTGGTGGTTTGACACATATGGTCTTAATAGCTTCGAACATCCCAATTCTCTCACATCATCTAATGGCATGATGGAAGTTGAATACGGTTTACCAAAGTTTTATTTGAATAATATTCGAGCAAAAAATCATAATACCAAATTCCTCTTTCCAATAACAAAGAAGAAGACAGTATGCAGCGCAAGGCATCTCATGGTACTGAAATTTTCGGCATGTGCATGTCTTTTGTTCCATGTCCACGATAAATTGTTTGGCGTTATCATAAACAGTGAAAATCACTAGGTTTGATGTCTCAACCTACAACAGCATTTAATTGTGTAGTCAAGATGATGTATAATATTATTTTTGTATATGTAATTTGAAATAATGAAAGTCATATGTAATGTTGGTATCTTTATCAAACTTTTATGCTGGAAAACAAAACTGCATAACTTTGTTTAATTTCATTTCAGATGCAATTTTGTTGTAGGTACGCAGCTAACAATTTAAAAGATGTATGACTTACCTTAAGTTTCTTTGACTCAATGATATTAGATTGCAATTTTCTCTCAGCTGTTGTGGAAAGGGTAGTGAAAGAAGACATCACGATTGTTTGTTTGTGAAATACCATCTTTGAACCATACAACGTAGGCATTCAATCATCATGCAATTGGAAGATTTCGATTTCTTTATCGCATTATTAATAGATTCTATGTTCAAGTCATTGTTGAGTATCTGCTTACATCCCATGGAGCCTCGTATACACTTGTCTAGATGAACTTCTTCTTCCAAATATTTTCTTATTCGAGCATCAATCGCATCAAGTCGATTCATGTGTATGTTGAATTCTTCAACTCTGTAAGCTCTGCATGCCGCGTTGTATGCTTGTTCGACTTCTTCTCCTTTCTTTTTGAACCCGCTTTTATGTTTTTCAAAATATGGTATGTGCATGAACCGTAATGACATCGTGGAACACAATCGTTAAGTCCCTTTATAATTGCTTCATGTCTATCTCAAACAATGCATCGTCCTTCTAACTCCACAAGCATCTCTCAAATTAATGAAAAACCATGTCCAGGATAATTCATTTTCACCGTCCACAACTCCAAAAGCAATTGGTATAATGTTTCTATTTGATCTTGAAAGTGCTTGCTATGAGAAGTGTACCTCGTAGAAGTCGATTGATGAAGGTGCCATCAATTACAATGATGGGAAAACAAATGGCGCCATGCTTCAATGGATGCTCTTATCAGCAAAGAAGAGATATTTGAATCGACCATTATTATCCAACCGCAAGGTCAGAATTGAACCCAAAATGAATTTTCGCTTGTCAATGTAAATATATGTACTACATATTGCCCATATTTGTAGTTGATAATGCTCTAAGTGTAGTACTAATGGCTTGTAAGTAATCATAATTTAATAATTTTATAGTGTTCGATGGTGTCTAAAATGCTTTTTAAATAGTTATATTTATCAGATACACCGCTTCGCATGAAAAAAATGATTTTATTTTTTTTAATTATTATATTTATTAGCCAAACTTTAATTAATAGGTAACCAAATCATTTAATATTGGTAATTGAAATTTTAAAACATAAAAAACTAAGTTTCTAATCGATACCGGATTTGTTTTTTTTAGCACGTGCAACCACGAAGGAATCATAGTAGTAGTCGTGGGATTCCCTCTTACTTTTTCCATTGCTTTTCTTTTCGCTTCCATGCTTTTTGGTAGAGATGGACACATTATACTCCGTCCATCATATCTTCCACAATATCGGTTGGTGTGTAAATTTTCTTGAAGTTAGTTAGTCTATGATTATGCATTCACTAACCATTTCACTATTTGCTTGTCTACGATCTCCAAGTAGATGTTGATGAACAAGTGTGCATATCATTAAACTCTCTCACCTCAACATATTTGTTTTCCGTAATTTTGATGCTCTTAGTTTCCATTTGCAACTTTCATTGTCGATGCATACCGTAACAAAGTCCCTTCCACTTGTTCTTTCTACCTCAGGTCATCGCTTTTTCTCGATTGAATGTAGCCTTATCATTGGTTAATATTCTTTTGTCTTTGTAAGTTTGATGAATTCTTACCTCAAACTTATTCGGATCTCGATATGACCTCATCACTTGTTCTTTCTTTCTTTCAGTTGTCTTCATCATGTTCTTTATCAATGAACTTTCAATGGCCGATGCTCAACAAAATTTGATCCAAATCGTCTCCTCAGGTTTCCAAAAATTCAAGATCAAGATTCCTTTCAGCTAATCTCATCGGCATTTCATCTTGATTATATTTTCTTCTTCAATTATGACGCTTTTAGAAGTCCGTAGTTCCTCCAATGTGGTATTCGTAATCTATAATCGAGGATACTTGCCATGTTCAACCGATTTTTACCGATTTCCATATAGAATTTGAAAGTCGATTCATTTGTCACCTTGATTGAGGGATGTTGTCGCTAATATGAAATTTGATCGACAACTCGCTTTTGTAGCATTCTAGGCTTAATGCATTGCATATCAAGTCAGTGCATTTCTCGAATGAACATGTCAAGGGACTAAGAGTTTGTTGACTTCAAATTTTGATATCGGTTATCGCACTCCACGCATCATTGAAGTAAATTACAATCGAATCATATCCATGTTACTAAGAATCAAAACATTAAAATAAATACAATTATGTAGGTAGTTAGTATATGTAAATCACATAGTAATCAATTATAACTTTTTAGTAATAATTATTTTTTTACACAATGTTTGCATTGTCAACTTTAAAGAATGAATAGATATACATATGTAACCAAATTATTATATGAATGATGCCGATTATGAATGTTTAAATTATTAAAATTATTATTAGTTGAGTGAATCAACAATATTCGCCTAAAAATGTATATAAGTAGATCTATGATATGTAATCGACTGCTTTTCATTCATTTTATAAAGAAAACACAAATTATGGTTCGTGGAGGTTAAATACTAAAGAATGAATATTAAAATTTGAACCACGATTGAACATTTCATTTCCTTTAGTAATCAAAATTAATAATATTTTTTATTGGTTTCAAATCAACATTTTATAGTAACCAAAATATTTTATGAATTATTCCAGATTATGCATGCTTATATTTAAAAAAAAATAGTATTATTTAAAAAGTAATAAAATTATTCTTATTTTCCATGTGTCTAAATTAACAATTTTAAGTAACCAAAATAGAAATATTTAGTATATATACATATGTAATAAAGATGTCTTAAGTCAATTTATAAACAAAACAAAAATAATGTTTTTGCAGAGGATAAGTTATAAAGAATGAACATTTACATTCTAAAACTAAATCAGTATTTAATTATGCATGCGCTTAAAGTAACCAAATCTATATTTTAATGTTGCCAATATATTAAATGAATTCTTCAATCAATGAATGAAAAATACAATTCCTTTCCAAACCGATATTAATAATATTACTTTATGGGTTTCAAATCAACATTTTATAGTTTCCAAAATATATATTAATAAGATCAATATTTTCTCGCAAAATTTTATGTTCATTCATTTTATTAAATTTTGAAAAGATATGATTTTGTATGGTTAATCATGAAATATTGTTTACTTTAATCAAAGTAACCAAACCTTGATATGAATATCCCCAAACTTCAATTTTGTAACTAATACGCACTTTCGAATGAAGATGCAGATTTAGTTTGATTTCTCGTAATATAATTTTTCCTTCCGTTCAAAAAATATCTTGAAATCGCTTATTCTAATGTGATGTTCGGATGCTCGCTTCGCTCGCTTTCGCTGTTGCTTTCGATTTTCGATTTCTCTCTATTTCGATAAACCTTCTTCTCGCTTTGCTTCTATTTCTGATGCTCGCTTTTTTTGTTTTTTTTCTTCGCTTGATTTTGGGTAATTTGGTGACGTGATTTGGTGAGTATCCGGTTTTAGTTGGTAATCGACAAAATAGGTGGAGTAGTTTTCTCTCGAAATTAGGGATTTTTTTTTTGTTGGTTTGATATACCGATGTGTATTGCATTATTTTTGGCATTATTATTCATTATTTCACTGTTATTAAAATTATTTAGTTGATGCACTATTGTTGTAATTATTTTATATTTGTTGTATACTTATATAAAGAACCCAATGAAAAATCAGCCTATAACTATGAGACGGAGGAAGTATATAATAAGCCCACATCCAGGTGGAATTCGACATATTGTATTGTATGTATTATCTAATTACATTACTTGCATCTCACTAAGATTATAAATAATGTATTATAATATATGATGTTTTATTGTTTCCATCTAACAAAGATGATTAAGCTAGCGTTTGCCTTACATTTTTTAGCAGGAATTTAAGACGAGATAAAACATACGATTTATCATACATATTCCATGAATGTATTGAAAATGTCCATTAATTTTTAATACTAGTGCAAATGCTCTTACAATAAAATTTCAAATTATGAATCCGGATTTTTAAGTAGTAACCCCATATTTGATGCGGAAGGTTGGACCTGACAGAATCCGCTTAAATTCGGATCTGGTTAGTATGAAGTTAATTTTTAGGTAAGTTGGTCAATTGGCCAATAAAATACTGACACACATACATGAACGCTGCATGTCAAGACTTTATCGCATAATCAACCAACTTACTCAAAAATGAACTTCATGTTAACTACTCCCCTTAAATCCGCTCCATTTACATTCCTAGACGGCTAGACCCTAGTTATTACGAGAGTATTAATATATGTATATATAATTTTTATGTACATGATTTCTGTCTAGCTAGCTAGGAAAGGCTGCAATTTCAAAATGGAAATAATTTATTTCTGTTAGAATCGTAGTTTAGTAAAGTTAAAATTATTGTTGAAGATATGACACGGGTGATTATTTACCAAAGTTTGACATATATCATGGAAGTATATCGTCTGTAACTCTTAGCAAACCGATTATGGTGGGGGCGATAAAGACATTAAGGACAGAGATCACCCGCGTCATGTCTTTAACAACAATTTTGACTCTACTAAACTACGATTCTAACAATTTCATACTAGTTGTACTACCCATGCCTCCGGCACTACGTACGAAGGGGAGGAGAGATTGTCGGCGTTAGAAAATAGAGAAGGCAGATGGCGAGCTCGGAAGGAGAAAGAACGGAGGAGAATCTGAGAGTGAGAGAGAATAATTTTTTATCCTTTGAAATTAAAGAGGATATAATGGACAGTGAAATTTATCCCAAATTTTAGACGGTTCTAATAGTTTATTAAGGTGAGCAGAAAATTCAAAATCAGTTGTATTTTGTTAATTAAATTTTAGAAAATGGTAAAGAACAAGAAAGTTCAGGGATATTAAAAAATGGAAGAAAGTTTTTATCGTGTAGTGTTGGAGGGAACAAGTGTGGGAATCCTAATGTCAGTATTCAGATGATCATCATATATACATAAATATATGTTTATATATATGGGGTCCGTAGGGTTTTCATGCTGCCATGCCACTGAACTCATATAGGTACTACTTAGTGCATGCTTATTAGTTATTCCCCACCACCCCAAAAAACCCTTCCCGCCTGCCTTGGTGTTTGTATGAAAGTACCCCCACTGAATATTCTGCTACTTTATTCAACACCATCCTGCACCCTCTCTCTCTCTTGATGGTCAACAAATCCCAAGTCATTATATACCTTTATCTTCTTGTATACGCCTCGACCTTCTTGTATACGCCTCGACCTATATACATACAGGGTAATAATACAATATTTGCTATGAATTTTTATAACACATACATTATTTATATTATTAAAATAAAAAAGAACGATTAAAATTAAAAATTAAAATCGATATTTCCTACTAATAATAGCATACGGTAAAAAAATATTTATTATCAATATTAATCAAAATAAGTTTGACTAATTAACAAAGGTTTATGATTTATTAACTAAGTTTTATGATTTATTAACCGTAGTTTATAAACAAGGATTTAGGGTTTATTAATCAGAATTTATATAGAGTTTATTAAAGTTGAAAAAATACAAATTGCGGATATATAATTGTAAACTCTAAACTCTAGTTAATATACCCTAAATCCTAGTTAATAAACCATAAACATAAATTGGTAAAATCAGTCATTCTGATAAACGTCTACTATTAATTGTAGTGGACGCTATATATTATTTTTTTATCGTTCGTTATTAATAATAGCGGACGTTGATTTTCGGCTTCTAATTCTGATTGTTCTTTTTTTTTTTTCAATAATATGGATGATACATGCACTATTAAGTATCCATACCAATATATGCAAGTACTATTCAAATTACTAACAATAATATCTTTAATTATAACGTTTTAGTTGTGTAAGTGATGGTTCAATTAACATGACCTGATTGATACTATTAAGATAAGGTTTACATACATTTTAATTTTTTACTTGTTTTAATTTAAATTTTAATATTTTAATTTTAAGACATTGAACTTAATGTCATTTAATTTTTATAAATTAAATCTTTTAAACATCTGATTGAGAGTATTTTAAGTAATTTCATTCTTAAATATATTTAGAAACACAAAAATTATAAGTACGTGGTTAGTGTGTCGTTAAATAAATAAATAGAATAAATTGGAGCCAATCTAGACAACATATACCTTTAGACTTAATTTTTACATTAAAGAAATCCTTAAATATAGTTGAAATCATATAAAATTATAAGCACGTAATTAGTGTATGATGAAGAAAAAAAATGAGGAAAAATTGGAGCTTATATAAATCATGCATATATCCTTAAAAAACTTAATTGTCCTTTCAGTTTAAGCCACACGACTTATCTCAATAAAAAAATACTTAATTCAGTGACTAAAATGTTTAATTTATAAAAATTTAAAGACATTAAAATTTAATGTCTTAAAGTTAAGACATTATAGTTTAAATTGTAAAAAATAAAAAACTTAAACGTTTAAAATGTATGAAGTCATTAAGGTTGTGTTTGTTTATATCTGAAAGCCTTTTAATAAACGTGCCTCCGATTCGGTCAGAGATTAAAAAAAAAATTGCCTCTTATTTAATCGGTAAGACACAAATATAATTCTAAATCATTTAGAGGCACATCATATCTGAATTAGTTTATATTTTTTTGGACAAAAATAACCTCTTCAATATTACAAAATTCCTATTTTATTCTCCAATAAAATTTTAAACATAATGATAGTCGATAACGTAGACGATAAGGTTGTTGGTGATCGGCCGCATCTGATGCAAGAAGATTTCATCGGAGTAGATTTGCCTTGAGGTCTAAACCCCAAGTCTTTGGCAAACATACCGAAATAAACCATGGATGGCTTTTAATTACGCAAATCTCGACAGAATTGCTCCTTACAATGAAGGTGTGGATTTGGAATCGTATGGATGGGGGAAAAGAAGTTCGCCTAAAATTAATTAAGTAAAGTTATGTAAATGATAATATATATATATATATATATATATATATATACGGTCCGGATCTTAACCTCACCCCTTATCTAGCTCACTTTGGTCACCCTTTAACAACGGACCGGGCGACGATTCGGTCTGTTGCTATATGTTCAGTATGTCGTCTTAGCTTTTAACGACGGACAACATATAGCGACGGACACACTACAACAAAAAGGTTATTTCCAACGGAATATTCCGTCGATAGTAAGGATATTCCGTCGAGGTTAACCTTATTTCCGACAGAATATTCGGTTGAAAATTCGGTCATATATAAGCAGGTCGAAATTAAGTCCGTCGATCTTTCGGTCAGAGATACTTAAACTCGATGGAATTATCCTCGACCGAATATTCAGTCGGGGTTAATATATGTCCGATTGAAAATAGTCTATCGAGGATATTCGGTCGATGATAAGCATGCCACATGGCAGCCTACCAAAAATGGTAAAGCCTTTAAACTCGATGGAAATTCGTCGATATTACCACTGTTCCGTCTAGAATATATGTAACACGTGGCACATGACCAAAATGGTAAGGACTTATTTTCGACGGAAATCCATCGAGAATAGTACTATTCCGTCGAGAATAGTGTTTTTTTTAAAAAAATGTTTTATTTGTTTTTGCAATATCCAGGGATTTAACCCACATCTGTTGTACCTGTTCATGTTTTCCCAACATCACATACCAATGCCAACAATATGTCAAAAACCAACTAAATAAAAAGTAAAAATGTCAAAAACATCCCATTAATCTAAACTACACTATATCAAACATCTCATTAAGCTAAATTAAACTAAATGTCAAACCGCAACAAAACTAAAGTAAAGAGATATTTCAAACTAAAGTAATGACAATGTTTAAACTGCAATACGTCAAAAATAATATAAACTACAAAATAATGTAACTCAGAAGAATGTAAACTAAGTCAAAAATAATGTAAACTACAAAAGAATGTAAACTAAGTCAAGCTAGTAGAGCCCCCGGTGTGAGGAGGATCATCAGGCGGGCGTCGACGCTACTCTGGAGTATGAAAATCGCCATCATCGTCATCCCGCTCATCACTCTGTTGATACAATATAATATAACTCATTAGTCCATATATATGATTCAGTTAAAGATAACTAAATAAAAATTAAATAACATGCAGAATATATATTTGAATTTAAAACGAATAGTATAAATTTGAAAGCTAATGGCCGACTCAACATTGGCCCAAACGCGTCCCTCACTAAGGTAACCACCATCCAAACAATCTCTTCACAGATCGCGCCTAACCGCCTCCTGAGGGATACCAAGATTTCGATTTGGCACCAACTGTAACGCCCCGCCTAAGTCGATGGAGGCGAGAACGGCTGGGTTGGTCCTGACGATGGAACAACGGATCGGTCTCAAACCTCTCCGACACCGCAACCAAAACACAATTTTATTTAATTATATCGCATCACAACTAAACAAATGCTACTTAGTTATTAATTGTATTTAATTTAATTTTTATTTTATTTAACTAAGTAAGTGCTACTCAGTTTAATTATATTTATTTTATTTGTATTTGTATTTGTATTATATTATACTATATTATATTATTTAATTTATTTAAATTTTATTATCTAAAATTAATTAAATGCTTTATTTATAATAATTTTATTATTATATTAATTATTTAAATTAATTAAAATTAAGTAAGTAACATTGAATTATATTTAGTTAAATTAAATTAATTAATTTATTTAGATTTATTTATTTTATTTTTATTTTTTTAATATTATATTGTATTAATTATTTAAATTAATTAAGTAAAATTTAAATATATTAAATTAAATAAATTAAATTATTTATTTTATTTTAGTTTATTATTAATTTTATTTTATTTATTTATTAGATATAATATATTAATTTAAAATAATTAATATATATTTATTAGATATAATATATTTAATTAACTAAGTGTTGCAGTCTTTTACAGACTAAATTTAAACCCATAAGCGTTGGCTTTTGATGGATATTAGCTCCGTTTCAACTTGGTGGACTGAGGTGAAATATTTATCAATTTCATTTTTTTGATTTAAAAAGAAGAAGTTAAATTGTGTTTGATTATATATTTTATAAATATTCTTTTCTAATTAATAACAATTTTATTTTACTTATTATATATAATTTAGAGAGTTAAATTTATACTGTACTTTTCTTTCATTCATAAATACAAATTTTCTAATTTATTGACTCTTAAAGTTAATTTACTAGGTTTTCAAATTAGTTAAAAAATAAAACAATAATTAATACTTTGTCGTCGACACGTGTCAATTTTAATTTGAAATTGTCTTGAAGGAATTACTACTATTTAGGAAGCAATACTTCAAAAGCATTTAACATGATGCATCTCAGTATATCACAGTCCCCAGATCATACAAAAGAATAAAGTTTAGTAAGCAGTAAGCAGTTGTATAATGCAAACTCAGCCGGATATACGGATTAAAAGAAAAGTAAATGCCAGACAATGAGATTACAGAATGCCTTTAAATTTTCAGATCTAATTTCACACACATGACTAATTTATGAAACCATTGTATTTGTACATGCTTGAAAGAAATTCTAACAAAATCCAAATTGCAGCAAATCAACACAGTGGCAGACACCCCAAATTGCAGTAAATCAAACCCAAATTGCAGTATATAACACTCGAAATTGCAACATAGCAAACCAACACAGTGGCTGACATATAAATCCTAACACAAAATCAGTGGTTGACATAAACCCTAACACAAAATCAGTTTCATATAAAGAACAAAATAAATTAAACACTAACACAGCCAAGCCCAAAATTAATGGCTGAAATATAATTAAACCCTAACCCTAACATAATTGAGTTGAAGTTAGAAAATTACCTCACTTGATCGAAATGTTAGAGACAAAAGAGAAGCGATACCCGCGGTCCCCGGAAATCTACCACCGCCGAAAATCCACCCACCACCGCCGATTCCCACCAACACCGTACGACAGAAGAGAGGAGAGAGGGAGCTGGCATTTTATGGAGGGGCGAGGGAACGAAGTAGGGAGGAGAGAGGAGGGAGGAGGGAGAAGCCGGAGAGTGAGGTAGGAGGGAGAAGCTGGAGAGTGAGGTAGGAGGGAGGAGGGAGAAGCCGGAGAGTGAGGTAGGAGAGAGATGGAGTAGAAGCAAACAGATCGACAGATCTGTAAGTGTGTGGTAAAATAGATTATTTTTGACGGAAGTTCTGTCGAAAATAAGTCCGTTGACTTTAGTTTATTTTTGACGGACCATAAGGCTTATTCAGTCGAGATAGTATTTCCCCGTGGCGCGAAATGTTGGTGCCTTTGGGCAACCTTATTTTGACTGAATTCGGTCGAATTTAATATATCTCTGACTGAATTATGTTCGACTGATTGATCCGTCGGAAATACATTAATATCGACAGAAATTAGTCCGTCGGAAATACATCCGTCGACGTTAAGTGTTTTTCTTGTAGTGACAACATATAGCAACGGACCGAACATATAGCGACGGACCGAATCGTCGCCCGATCCGTCGCTAAAGGGGGTGAGCAAGGTGAGCTAAATAAGGGGTGAGTTTAAGATCCGAACCGGATATATATATATATATATATATATATATATATATATATACATATGAGTGAGGAAAAGAGGGTGAATGGATAAGGTTCGGTAGCGAATTGCAAATTTGTAGTTCTTGTTTTCAATTTGCATGGACTGCAGATTTGTAGTTCTTGTTTTTAATTTTCTTCTTTCCTTTTCCTTATTTTTCTTCTTCCTTCCTCTTCTTGTTTGCCCTCTCTATCTTATCCATTCCTGTATAATTTGAATTTGATTTATTTTACAGTTCAAATGAAGCAAGATAATTTGCATAAGTTCATGTATAACAAGTTCTGAGGGTTAAAATGGTAAACTATTGCTATTCAAATATTTTAGAAAATTAATTATCAAATAACTTTTTTTCATTCAGATACAATTCTAAACAGAAACTCTATATTATTTCGATGTCTAAACTGTTCAGATCTTAATATTCAATTTTATCAAACACAAATGAATTAAGTTTTGATATGCTATAATTTAATTTGAATTGCTCTAAATAATTGGTGTATAATTTTGTTCCGTGTATAACTATGCTTTCTCAATTATAAATACTAGGTATAGAGTTTGTGGGCCCAAGTACAAATTAGGGTTCAATTGACCTAATTGAATTAAATGCACAAATTAAGGTTCAGACATGATTAAATGGAAAGACGGAAGAGCCTAAAATAAAAAAGCAAGATCCGAGAGAATCTTTCACGTGTCCCGAGGCGTAAGCGCGTGGAGGTGACTCATTTTGGGAATTGATTAAGGATTTGGATTGGCTGTATGGCGGGCGATCTGGGCATTACTTTGACGACTAAGGGTAAATTTGAATTTCTCCGAGGACATGTGCTTATCACATGACCACTCTCCAAAAACCCTATAAATATCTCTTCCACTCCATCGGGAAGGGACTTCTCCGGAGATTGAAGACTTGGACTCTCGAAGATCAAAGGGATCCTTTTGGTGACTTAAAGGCTCGAGATTCCACCCAAAAGCATCAAAGGGTTTGACATTCTCTCAACTTCAAGGACTCGAAGGCTCTTGGAATCCTCATACCCTAACACGGCTCCGGGATTCTAGGGTTCTCGCTTACGCGTCGTTAGAGTAATCGCCCACCGTCGCTTCTCCCTCTTCAATCAATCAATCAATTCCAGTACTTTTCGTGGATTTCTCTCCTCCCTGTGCAACACGAAACCCTAACCCTAGCAAGGTACGATTTCCTTGCCCACATTTATTTATGCGACTCTACGGGGAGGTGTAGAATTAAGTGAAGGGTATGCCCACAACTCAAGTGGGAGAACTACAGAAGAGTCGCTTCACCAACAAACAAAGATTACCTCACCGGATCCGGGGCCCAAGGCAAGCCACTCAAGCTTTCCAAGGCGCAAAACCCGGATTTTGACCAACCACTTATCAAGACGCCTGTATGAAGTTCGGACGTCACCACATACGCCAATCAACAACAAACCAACACAAGAAGGCAAGGCGAGGATGCAGTGGACCCGGATTTAATGATGTGTAAAATCGAGACGCTCAAGGCATCAAGGAAGCACGAGAAGGGCAAGGAATGATGATGGCCATGATGCTGAAATGCAGAGGAAGTAAGAGGAGATGGGGATTTCTCGCCAAAGAAATTGATGCAGATTCCCACTTTCACCATGTTCCCGTGAAGTTTGCATGGGGAACAAGTAGGTGTGGAAGACAACAATAATGGTAGCAACAACAAAGAGAACCACATCAGACCTCCATTAATCTGAAAGTCAATTGTTCCAATAATCAACTTGGAAGCCCGTAATGGGTGACGTGCCACAACCTAGGATGGAAGCAAGCCAACCTCGTGCAAACATCATCTCGGCCTACTATTCCATCATTTTCACAGTGCAATGCCAACCATTCCAAGCAATGTCCAATGAATGAGCCAAAGAATTTCCACCAAAGTGCAATTTGTTCATGATGCAAGTGTCCATCAATCAATTTCTCTACCATACACAATCACCGATGCAAAGAAGATATCACAACACCCGTAGAGAGTTCACGCTTACAAGCCCGTATGTGATTTAAGGATGATATGATTGATGTGATCAATCAACTTCGCAGACGCACATCTCGACCCTCGAGTTGGACTTTACCCTCCTTACCTCGCATACATTCGGAGGCAACCTTACCTAACAGGTATATCGAGAACCCCGCAATTTCCAAAATACAACGGGGAAAAAGGAAATGCTAGGGAACATATTGCTGTGTTCAGAGAGTCAATGTCTCCGTGGGGTTCTTGGATATATGACGGTGAATAACCACAACTTGTTGATGCGGAATTCAACAAGACTTTGACTGATAGTGCCTTTAGTTGGTACTACAATTTGGAGAAGGGTCTTCATCCATGATTGGGATGACTTAAAATTACAATTTTTCAAGAAATTTTTTCTATGTGCAGAAACAGTAACCATTGTGGAGCTTATGCGGTTCAAGCAGAAACCGAATGAGGAGTTGTCAGATTATGTTGACAGGTTCAAGGCCCAGGCACAGAGGTGTGCAGAGCCAATTGAAGAAAAGAACTTGGTTAGTATATGCAACAATGGTGCTTTAGACGCCTTCAAGCCCCACCTCATTACCAAAGCTTGTGATTCATTTCACAACCCTCTCATCTTTTGACAAGACTTGGGAGGAATCATGACATTTCCCACCACCATGCGATGGTTACACGGAAGAGCAAGAGGATGAAGAACTTACTGGCTTTGCTGATTCTCGGTCAAAACCACAAGGGGCGAAGAGGAGAAGAATGAGAAAATTGAGCGAGCAGAAAAGCATGGTGACAAGTATACCGTAATGCCGATTCCGGAGGCTATTACATGCAAAGCCGAGAAGGCATTCAGAGCCCTGTCTGAAACAATGGGTTGAGCATGGAGTCGTGAAGCCTCTAAGACCCCGGTTGGTTGTAATGTGAAGAGATGAAAAGAAGACGGACTTACATGGTATACCACCAATACGCAGGACATTCCACTATGGACATCATACCGCGGAGGATATACCACGAGAGGTCGATTTGCGGGAGATTGAACTAGGAGAAGAAACGTTGTAACACTATCACCCATGGTTCAATCCTGAAGTCAAGAACCCAAATATCGGCTCTACTGGTTGAAAACTCTGAACTATGATGAATTAAAAATCCACCCAAGATGGTGGTCCACCAAAATGGTGGTTTAAGTCCTCGTGGAGTATCCCTCGCCAAGTAATTGGATGACCTGTGGTTGAGGCACAAGAATTGATTTAATTAAAAATATATATATATATATATATATATATATATATATATAAGAAAATCCACCCAAGATGGTGGTCCACTCTAAATGGTGGTCAAGTCCTCGTAGACCGTCGACTTGCCAAGAAATTGACGACCCAAGTGATTTAGGGCGAGGCACCCGATTTCAAGTCCTCGTCTAAAGTTTATATAGCAAGTCATCCTCACGGAGATGCGCAGGCACTTCCGAACTTGGTGCAACAATAATGGTTTGACTGAAATAAAAGATCCAACCTAAGAGCCAAGCGGAGACATGTCCATGAGCTAGAGATACCCAGATATCCTCAAGAGATCCTAGTTTGCCCCTCCCAGGGTTTGCTCTCCCAGAGGTTCACTCTCCTAGGACTTTGTTTCAAGGTCAAAACATCAAGCTTCAAGGAAGACTTCAACACTTAAAATATTTTGGTACTTCCATCATCTCACCAAAGGCGTGGACTCACGCCAAGACACGGGCAAATGTCTACCGGCATTTACATGTATATCCTTTCAGAGTTGGGGTGAACTCCCCCAAGTAAGGACAAATGTACATGTGGAAGAACACCAACGTGAAATCAAGACTTCAGAAGAAGAAAGATTCGGTCTCCGCTTGACACGAAGATCCCGTGACAATTGAATGCAACGCAAAATGCCTACTCTCTTTTAGTATATCATCCATATAATCAAAATTTGTTCAATGTTGCCACCCTCAAGACGAATGGATAAGCTTCGATATGAAATGAAATTGGACTGCAGGGTATTCCTTGCTTTTTCTATACACATACGGTGAATGCAGCGCATTGTGGAAAGCTTAAATCTCATGCGAAGCCGTAAAGATATATAGAAATAAGCCTACTTTCTCGTGGAGGAGGAAAGGTTGTACGATCATACCTCACTTGCTCCTTTAAAACGCCGTACATTCCATAAAGGGAGCCTTTCCTACCGCTGATGAAAGGAACTCTTAGTAGTTTTCTTGGTTCTGTGGAACGCTCACTGGAGTTGGCCTAATGTTAAAATATAATATGAGAATTCTAAACAAAGAAAGAAAGAACGAGCATTTGAAATTAAGCGTTTACTATAAGCAGGTAGTAGGTATTTAAACTTAAATAAGAAGATCGATTTGGGAAAGGAAGATCACTAGACACTCGATTCGGAAGGAAGATCAGTTAACACTCAGTGAAGAAAAGAGCACAAGCATTAGGAGCCATTCAAATAAAAGCGGCAAAAGAAGAATCAGAAACGTGGAAAGGAGGCCATTGAAGTTTGCCTGCAAGTGGTCAATTCGTAGGATTTAGCCACCCAAGTGAGCTCTCCTCTACATTTAACTTCCTTACTCATTTAATCAACCGATTGAAATGAATGCTACTTCACCCGAACATCCAACCAAGATCCTGTTAAGGTGAAACGGCCTAATAAATTCTTCCTCCTCATGATGTCGTTCTTCGAAATATCCTTGTTAAACGACTATATGCGAAATGGGTTTTAATAAACTCTTCGTCTGCAAGGTTGTCCTCTTCTTTCAAAACATCCGTGCCAAGGACCTTGTTAAGGAAATGGCCTTAATAAATTCCTCCTCAGGCTGCTCTTTCTAGTAATATCCGAGCCAACGACTATATAGAAATGCTCCTATCAGTATCTCTTCCTCTTGCAAAGGTTCCTTTCTTCAATATTTGAGCCAATGACCTTGTTAAGGTGAAAATGGCTTAAATAACCCTCCTCCGAATGTTGTTTTCGAGTAATATCCGAGCCAAAGATCCTCGCTAAGCGTGAAACGGTCTTAAAAGAAAAAAAATCACAATCAATTAAAAGAGAATGAAGAAACAATTAAGAAAAAATTAAACAAAAACATCAACCAACAAACAAACAATCAATCGACAAAATAAAATAATTATACAATGAAAAAGAGTTTCAAATTCATCCAAATAAAAGAATTACGAAACAAAGATTTTCGAAAGAAGTCACTTTCAACAATCTAAAACTAATTATGAATTAGAGGGCGATTATAACTTAATTTCTCATTTAAAAAAAAAGAGGCAAAATATATATATATATATATATATATATATATATATATATATATATATATATATATATACTCAGTCCTTGGATTATTGCTAAATGGTGTGATTTCTATCTCAAGAGAATCGGATGTTGATGGTCTTATAAATATCAGAAGAAGAGATGGTGGAATATCTTCTTTTATTTTCGTATCACGGTGGTTCTTCGACGCTTGTGTTCTCATTGAATTATCAGGTGTAACTACCGTAATGCCAGATCGACCAAGAACGATCGTGGAAGGAGTGAGAAGGCTGTTGTTTATTTGCATTTAATTAGCTGGATATAAATAGACAACAGTGAACCAAATAATCGGGTATCGGGAAACAAGAGGTTAATCAGCTGCTCATTCTTTTCATATTTATTTTCTTAGCTTTCACGAAAAGACCGATACCATTGACGAAAGTGAAGGTACGATAGCTCAACTGGATTTTCTTATAAAAGGAAGCAAAGACAAAGAATTAATCAGCGAGCAACAGGACCTCTCTCAAAAATAAGATAAGTAAATATTTTATTTATTTATTTATATTTTTATTTTATTTTTTTTAAAATAAAATAAGATTTTATTTTATTTTATTTTCAAAAAAAAAAATAGGTTCAAACAAGATTCAAAAAAAAATGGTTTCATTTTTGTGCTGCGTTCCGCCAAAAATAAAAATAAATAAAAATAAATCGACTATGGTTCTACCAACTTCAAGCGTGAATGTAGTGATCATTAATACGCATAATCATACGATTTAGCTTTATATTTCTATATGATTTTATGATTTGATTTGTTTTAAAAAAAAAATCTCTTTTCACCAAGTTAAAGATTTGATTTGATTTTCCAAAATAAGAAAGATTTTAATTTCAAAATAAATTAAGATTTGATTTTATAAAATTAAGATTCGATTTATTTTGGAAATAAAAATTAATATTTGATTTGATAAAAGGGAAAGACTTGGTGTATCAAGATAAAAAATTTATTAGAAGATTATCGTGATATATATATATATATGAGAAGATCCTATATTTTAATTATAAATGTATCATATGACATGATTATTACTTTTACAAAAGTCAATCAATTATGCATACATATAGATTATAAAATAATATTTTATATATTAGCCCATCGAGCAATCGAAATGCCTATATATCTTTGTGAATTTATATAAAGCTATTAGACGCCATCTCGAGTACTACCAATTAATTATTAATAAGAATGTGCTGAATTTGATAAAAAAAAACTCATGAATTACACAAAAGTTCTCCCTGAGATTAGCGCGACATCGAAAAATATATATGAATGGTGGAATATTTTGTATGGGCCCTTTATAATTTGGAAATTATGGGTAATTGCATAAATATAAGGTAATTAACTGACAATTAAAGCCAATAATTTACGCTCAATCATAATCTGCCAGCACTATACGCACGTGATATAGATTTGTCATTTGTATATCCATTTTATAAATCGAGAAAGAGGTCATTATCATTTCCTCGATCGACTCAAGCATCATACCATTATCTCTCAGCCCTTCCCATAATATTACGGCTGAAGTTGTAATTATAGCCAATCAAAAGACGCTTTCATTCAATATTTTAGTATCCCGATTTCGCGTAACTTTTATTCTTCATTTTATATGGAAATATTTCAAGAACGACCAATTACGCTACAAGGAATTTCACGTCAGTAATGATTTGGTTTTGAAATGAAGTCATTACTGTGAAGAATTCGTATTTGTTAATTATATATGATTACAAATTTTGAGAATATACTGTCATTTTAACTACAATCATAAAAAAGACTTTTTCTTTTAATACTACATATATAGTAGCTCTGTTTCAACATACAAATTCACTATTACTCATTTATATTTTGTATTTTACAAAATCAAATAATTTTATATTTTAAATATACTAATCTCAGCAGTAAGCGGTTCTTCTGAATATTATGTTAAACAAACATATTTTTCACCGTAGATCATCAGATTGAAAGACTTGGATGAATTAGATTTTTCCCTGCATGCTGCACGCCTGTAGACTTGTATAAATTGGTAGATAATAATTACTATGTTGCCCCTCCATATATCAAAGACTTTAACTTTTTTACATCTCCTGCCGCGAGAGGCTGTTGCGGCAGGACATCATGTGTTATCCTGTGTTGTTTCTCAATTTATATCATTTAATTATGAAAATATATAATGTTAGTATAATTTATTTGCTCTCATAAATTTTTATCATTATTCCTTTTAATTCTCTCTCAAAATAAATAGTAATCTTATAATTAATAATAATTAATAATTATTATTATAATGACAAAAATAATACTAATAACAATAATTATAATAATTATTATAATGACAAAAATAATACTAATACTAATAATAATAATAATTAAGTATTATTATTATTATTATTATTATTATTATTAGTATTATTTTTATTATTATATATAATTATTATAATTATTATTATTGTCATTATAATAATTATTATTATTATTATTATTTGTCATTATTATTATTATTATTAGTATTATTATAATTATAATTATTATTTTATATTTTATTTTATTTTATTTTATTATTAGTATTATTTTTGTCATTATAATAATTTTTGTTATTAGTATTATTTTTGTCATTATAATAATAATAATTATTGTTATTTTTATTTATTTACAGTAATTAATAAGATATACTATTGTCTTATAGACTTATAGTTTGAGAGAGAAAGAGAAAAAGGAATTAATGATAAAAAGTGAGAGCAAATAAATTATACTAACATTATATATTTTCATAATTGAATGATATAAATTGAGAAACAACACAGGATAGCACATGATGTCCTGCCGCAACAGCCTCTCGCGGCAGGAGATGAAAAAAAATTAAAGTCTTTGATATATGGAGGGGCAACATAGTAATTATCATCTATCAATTTGGCACAAGTCCCTGCTGCTACAGGCTCCTGCGGCATGGAAAAAATCTAACTCATCCAAGCCTTTCAATCTGATGATCTACGGTGCAAAATATGTTTGTTAACATCGTTTCAGAAGAAATCGCTTGATACTTGATGAGACCCATATATATATATATATATATATATATATATATATATATATATATAGTTTCTCTCCAAATGGAAATTTGATGAAATGAATCCTATATAATGATTTATTTTTTCCGTTATATAAAGATAAAAGCCAGCTTTATAAGAACGGTTTTTTTCCGTCATATAGATAAAAAACCGACTTTTTTATGAAAAATCGTCGCTATAACCTGTTCGTTTTGGCTTCTCTTTCCAGGATCAATAAGATGGGACTATATATATATATATATATATATATATATATATATATGGGATTTCATCCACAAAGAACCTATTGTTACAATTTTTTTTTTTTAGATCATTATAATTTTTTTTTTTAAACTGTTATAAATTTTTTGTTAAAACAAAATAAATTTTTTAACTATTTTAGCAAAATTTTTAACTGTTTTTAACAAAAAAAAAATTTAAACTGTTTTTAACAACTTTTTTTAAACTGTTATAAAAAAAAATTTAAACTGTTTTTAACAATTTTTTTTATAAACTTTTTTTTTAACTTTTATAAATTTTTTTAAAAACAAAACAAATTTTTTTAACTGCTTTTAGCAATTTTTTTTAGACTGTTATAATTTTTTTTTTAAACTGTTATAAATTTTAGTTTGTTTTAAAAAAAAATTTGTTAAAAAAAGTTTAATTTTTTTAAACTGTTACAATTTGCACTCCAAACTTTTGTTACAGCCTTAGCAGGTCACTTTTGACCGATTAAATGAAAGAAAGTAATATTATGTATAATAAAAGTTTGGAAAAGCATTTTAGATATTTTTTTCAATTTTAGGTACAAAAGTTACACCGGTATAAAATTTTAAGTGCAAATTGTCTTTTAGTCTTTTTTATAAGAACTCGGCCGCTTCTGTTAATTAGTCAGCTCCTTTTCTGTCCCCTACTGCATCGTGCAAATCCTAATAAATCTTCCTCCCTCTCCCTCTCTCTCACATACTAACACGCAGATATATATGTATGACACATTCAAACACCCAGTTATGTAACCTGCTTTTTTGTTTTCATAATTTTTTAAAGTTAACAAGTAACCTGGATGCAACGTGCAAACCCTAATAATTTTGTGTCCCTATTAAGATTGAGGCTAGAGGCTAAAATAGAACCCTAGGTTCATCAAAAGAAATTAACAATATATGATGAGTTAATTCCCAATCTCTTATGCTATGTTTGGATTGTGATAATGAAGGTGGGGATAAAATAATTTATTCGGATCTATTGAATGAAAAAAATTGTGTTTGACTTCTTTGGGGAGGGAGAGCATATGGAATAACTCATTCTAACTAAAATGAAATGAATCATTCTACTTTTCATTTCATTCCTTCAATTCAAACGTAGGATTTGGGTGTTTTGAAGATTCTAAAAAGAATGAACGTGGGCAAAAATATATATATAAAATTTTTTTGACTCTGAGATCTATTCCAACATTTTCAGAGGATTAAATTAAGCATTAGCTGAATGATGCAACTTATACTCTCTCGTTCCAGGATAAAAGTCTTTATTACTATTTTAGATTGTCCCAAGTTAAATATCTAATTATCTTAAATGATCTATTTTTTATAATAATTTGCCTATAATGGCCTTATTATTAATTATAATATTTCTATTCTCTATGCATATTTATGGAGCATCACTAGTAATGTGCAGAAAATTATGCAATTAAATGAGAATTTAAATATAGACAATTTTATCATTTTATCTTCTTTCTTAATATGCGCAAAAAATCCAGACTTTTATTCTGGGACAGAGAGAGTATTAAAGGTTAGCTCTTCAGATTTTGTGGATACGTCTCCGATGATAAAATTAGTGGCACCAATAAAAAGTTACAAGTCTGAAAGTGTGTAAAAAACATAACAGAGGTCCCAATAGTATTTATAGCTGATTTTTAGATAAGATGTTTGTTAATTAATATGCCCAAATATTACTGAAACAATATGGATAAGATAAGAGCTCTCAAAGAAGAGGATTCTAATATTCGCCCGAGAAACACGTTGTGGAGACTTGACCCATGTGAATTATATTCGAACCCTTCAGGTGGAGTTCGGGTCCAACCAGTAGGATGGGTATTCGAGCACATTTGGGGCTTGATAGGGCTCGATCAGGGTGCCACTCCTTAATACTTGGTTTATCAAGACAAGGACTGAAAACTATTCTTTTTAAATAAAGTATATAAGAATATATAACAGGTGTCAGTTATATATGTAATTAAAGACCAAAGTCATATCATTGCATTACGATATTAATAAAAAGGCTTTCGTTGGTAAAAATCGAACCCAGATCAAAAAATAATTTAACCTAAGACTCGATTCGAAATTACCGAAAATAATAATAGCTAACCGCATCAATTATCGGTTCGGTACAAAATCGAGACACCGATTTTTCTTTGCTCGGTTTTCTGCTTATACCGCATGTATATAATTATTAATACTTTGGTATTTTTCCATCCCTTTGGAGCTGATTTACTTTGTTAAGAAATCTGCAGCGTTCAGTTTGGTGCTTTTATAGTACTTTGTGGAGCAATACATCTTATTAACCATAATACTAAAATAGTGGTTGTTTTATAGTACTTTGTGGACCTTTACTATCCATACTAAAACAATGGTTGTTGTCATGACCACTACTAAGATTTTGACTGTTGCAGTGTACATCATTCCTGACCTCTTTAGTGTTAAAACTGGGGAACTATTTTTGAAAAATAAGGCTGCAGAGCTTGATCGAGAAGTGGGTCTGATCCGCACACAGGAAGAAACTGGCCGCCATGTTAGAATGCTAACTCATGAAATCAGAACCCTGTTGGATTTACTGTACTCATACTGCCATACATCTTCATGTGATCAATCAAGCATTCAGTACCAATCGTTACGTTAATTACCTGTGACTGCGAGACTAAAAATAAACTAAAAATGCCAAAAGCATGAATAAATTAATAGTTTATATCGTGAGCCCTGAGGTATCCAAACAGTAATGTAAATCAAATAAACTAAAAATGTCAAAGCATTTGAATGAATTAACATATTCACATATGTTGGGACATAATCCTTTTCTTTATTGGACCGAAATTATTGGGCTCCTCCCTTGGATCATGTTATGTTAAGTCATGGTTGATCTCATCACTGGGTCATTCTTATTATTCGGCTTAACATTATATTGCCCATTATACAAATTATCACTTAATCCCAATTTCGACCAAGAATCATTATGCCAAATGACGTTGACAATTGTGTTCCGCCACTTTCATTGCATTTGGCATTAATGAGGATGGGACTCAAATGACCATGGCCAGAAGCAAACAAGAATGAAGAGGATGAAAGTAGATCGCTTACTTTTCTACCAAGTGACCCAAGTAAGGGGAAAAGGTGTCGGAGGTGGTGGGTGGCACTAGAACCTGGATAGTGGAGCATGCATGGGCTAAGATCACATAAGAGGGTAAGTAACACATACTTTTTTCATTAGAATTTTATTCTATCACTCTCGCATATTGTATAATATTTTTCTCTCCATTGTTGACCTTGCGATCGCCTCAGATCGACTCTCACGCCGGAAGCTATCCTCGACCTCGCCAGCCGCTTTTTTTGTGTCGACTTGTTGAACTGCAAGGATATCGACGCGCTTCGGTGATCGGGACGTGGAGAAAGATCCTGGCGCTAATATCAAGCGCTGTAAAGGAGGGTCGAAGTTCTAGTGTCCCGAATATTTTTCAATCACAAACCGTGTTTGTTTCTACGCCAATATTCATGGAAGAGTAGAACACCTACATTTGAAGGGCGCCCGAGGGTCGCCAAAGGAATCGACACCCTGAAGTAATCATAAAAGATCGCTTGGGGACCAAGAATAAGTGTTCATGCAAGCACAAATATTCAAACGATCCTCAAGATTTTCAATCAAGAAAATGGGTAAGGTTAAACGTGGTTAGTCTACCCTATCGATAAAATATCCGCCACGATCGGAACGAGTAGAAGGCACTTCGCCAAACTCGATACCGAGAAGACCAAGATGAAAAGGTTTCACGACAGCCAAGACGGCCGATGAAGCTTGATAGAGCTATGGAAGTACTTGTGAAGCAACGACAGATATAGATGAACAGATGGCCCGAATGACAGAGTTGAGAGATGAAAACTCTGCCATAATCAAATCAAGAGCGAGGACACCGGGCGGAAAAGAACCTGTTCATTCAGGACGAGAGTCTCGAAGTCGAAATCGAGAAAGAAGAAGATCCTCAAGCCTTACTCCTCAAAGATCGAGGAGGGTACATCACCCCGCCGATTCTAAGGAGCAGGATCGGAGGGAACGAAGAGGTCGGGCCCAAGGATCGTAATTCTCAAACCACAAAGAGAGCCCTTGTTGTCAGACATTCTCGCCTTAGTGCCCGAGCACAAAGACGAAGCATATTTAGAGATTGTACTCCCGAGAGTCTACTGAGGGTACACCACCTCAGAATACTCATCACCAAGAAGAAGTCCTTCAGAGTCAAGGTTCTCAGTAAAGAAACCTGGCCTACCATAGGAGAAAGGGGTCATCTAAAAAGGAAGCATCGCCTCAACCGTAAGGAGTAGATTATTTGGTTAAAGAGTTAAAAGAACTTCTAAGCAAATAATAAGTACGAAAGACGGCGGACACTTTGAAAGAAGGAATCCCTTTTCCCGCGAGATTCTTAGAGAAAAAGTCAATTCCACCAAAAGTCAGCCCCATATGGAGAGTTATGATGGATCGGGGATCCTTATGACCACAACAAAGCATTCAATCGATCGATGGATTATTATGACTTTAGCGATGTCGCTAAGTGTCATACTTTCGTCACAACACTTGTAAAGGATGCCCGCAAAGGGATGGGGACTTTGCCTTCAAATTCAATTTCGCCTTCGCGTATATGTGCAAGAATTTCATGCTCGCTTGGGAGCAACAAAAGAAGGGAAAACCAACCGTTCATTAGCTCAGTTCGACAGCTTTCGAATGAGTCTTTGGGACAATATGTGAAGAGATTTCGTGAAGCAAGAGGGCAGTGATGACTTGAATGATCTACAAGTCATTGGATTGTTTCGTAATGGGTTAGATCTGTCAAATCGTAAAAGTTAGTGAAGAAGTTGATGTTTCATCACCCAAGAGTCTTCACGAAGCCTTCGACAAAGTCGAAAGTTATATCGTGGTAGAGGAAGCAATGGATGTACTTAAACGCCCCGCTTGCACCGCCTTAAGGAGACAGACGGGATGTAATCGATAAAGATCGTAAAAAGAATGAGGGTAATAAAGATCGCTATGAGGGCGGATCGAAAAAGTTTAATAATTGGAGATAAAGTGGAGGACGCTCATCCGCTTCCAAAGACAACGAGTGAATAGAACGTACACAACACTTAATACGCATGTAGTCATTATCTTGGATCAAATTAAGAATCAACCTATTTTCGAACCACCTCGAGATAACATTAAGCCTGGAAAAGGGAATTCTCGTAAGTATTGTG
Organism: Panax quinquefolius; assembly: GCA_020205615.1. NCBI lineage: Eukaryota > Viridiplantae > Streptophyta > Magnoliopsida > Apiales > Araliaceae > Panax > Panax quinquefolius. The sequence goes on from CM035167.1 coordinate 124,486,231, forward strand.
ATTATCATCAAGCTTCGGGTCATGATACAAACGACTGTGCTAGTTTGAAGGACTTTATTGAAAGGAAAGTACAAGGCGGAGCTTTGATTCAATATGTGGCTGCCAGAACGAATCAACAACAGGACAGAGGGCCTGTTCCCGTAGCTCAACCAGTTCAACAAGTATTACCCGCTCCCCAACAACCGCAAGACATGTGATAGATGTCATCACCGGGGTACTTCCGCAAACTTGTTGGAAAAAAAGCGCCGGTTATTCGATTCTGGCCACGACAAAAGCAAGTGTACCTCCCGAAGATCGATGACCTTATCCGAAGTTCGGAATCTCTTTTATCGATGAAGATTACCTTCGAAATTATCGAACCGCATTTAGGATCATTGGTGTCGATCGCATGCTGGGTTCTTGTAGAGATATGAAACTAATGATGGTGGATAATGGGTCTTCAGAGATATTCTCAGATGCCCACGCTTATCGTAGAATGCACCTAGATGGGCCGAAAAGATGGAGTCGGGACAGAAGCTCTTTATATGGTTTTAATAATGACCCTTGCTAAGGTGGTCGAACTATTGAACCGCCATTATCTTCTAACTACCCCAACAGTAGAAATTATTTGCAAATTTTATGTTGTAAATGTAGATTCTCGCTTATAATGCTATTTTGGGAAGGCTCGCTTTAATTGCTTTGCAAGTCGTAACCTCTATTCCTCATTTCAAAATTAAATTTCCTACTACCATGGGCTCATGAGGTGAAGGGGATTTGATCCGCCGTAAGATGTTATAGAAATGTCGTGATCACTTCGAGTGGGAATATCAAAGGTAAGCATGCTATGGCAATAGAGATCGAACCTTTCACGTAAAGTAGTTCTCGAACCATCGGTCATGCCACCAAGAAACGGAGGAGATAGAGCTCATCCCGCAAAGCAAACAAAACGGCGAAAATAGGTTCGGTCCGCTTAACCTTTCCTGACGAACCTCACGGAACTCTCGCAAAGCTATGTTGATATTTTCACCGGGAGCCTCGTGATATGCCGGGGTAAACAGGATATTGTTGAGCATCTACCGGAGGTAGACCCATCAAGAAACCGGTCCGGAGAAGAGGAGGATTTTCGCACCAACGCCGCCGAATAATTGATGAAGAGATTGCAAAATTATCGCGCAGAGACTTCATCTTCGAGATTGACTACCCGCAGCTGATGGCGAATGTGGTGCCGTACGTAAGCAAAATGGTAAATGGCGAGTCTCAAGATCGACTATACCGATTTAAATAAGGCTCATCCAAGGATTTCTACCCTTTACCCCACATCGACCAACTAATCGATGCCACTTCGGTACGCTTTATTAAGTTTCATGGATGCATTCTCCGGTTACCATCAAATTTCCATGTAAAAGAAGATATACCAAGACTCGCTCATTACGCATCGCTCTCAGATATGCTTATAAGAAAACGACCTTCTACTTCATTAATGCCGGAGCCACATATCGTAGAATGATGAACCATGTTTTCGATATCACCGGGTAGAATATGGAGGTGTATGTAGATTTATATAATTGTCAAAAGTATGTTGGTACATAAACATATGGATGATTTGGAAGAATGTTTTCGCACAATTCACAACACAATTTGAGATCAATCCCACTAAATGCACCTTCTGGCCTAGGAGTCGCAAATTTCGGGATATCTTGTCACCGAGAGAGAATCGGGCCAACTCGAGAAGATTCAAGCGATCCTCGAATACGAAGACTCTCACCATTTAAAGATGTTCAACGTCCGATCGAAGGATTGCAGCTTTTAAGGAGGTTCATGTCCAAGCTCGGCGGAAAGATGTCTCACCGCTTTTTGATACATTGAAAGGGCCAAGAATGCAAAAGACGCTTTCAATGGACTTCGAGAGTGTGAGGATGCTTTTCGAGCATCAAGTCCTATTTATCTTCTAAGACCTTTGTTGGTGAAGCCCGCCTCGCCGAACCTTTATATTTGTACTTGGCAGCTAGTTCATTGGCAGTAGGAGCAAATTTTGGTACGTGCAGTTGGGGGTAAGCAGCACCCGGTTTATTATGTAAGCCATGTCCTTCGAGATGCTGAAACAAGGTACCCGAATATTGAAAAGTTTGCTTTCGCTTAATAACCGCTAGTCGAAAAGCTTAGGCAATACTTCCAGTGGTAGATTGGTAATAGATATACAGATCACCTTTAAAGAAGATTATGGGCAAACCCGAGATATCGGGAGATTAAATGCATGGACGATGGAGTTGTCACAATTTTTCATTGAATATCATCCCCAACCGCCATCAAAGGGCAAGCCTCGCTGATTTTGTTGTTGAATGCTCGCTTTCCGTCGATGACGTTGTGGCGTGTCAAGGATCTGGACAGAAGCAGCTTGCGCTTCTTCAAAGGCGAGTTCTTGACGCCAGATATACAGATGGGTCTTCTACCACCTGACGCCGCTGGAGCAGGATTATTCTCACGAGTCCGAGGGGATTCAAAGTACAACAGCCATCGATTTCAATTTAAAGCGACAAATAACGGTTTCGAATATGAAGCGGTCCTCACAGGATTACGGTTGGCAAAGAGTCTCAAGTGCAAAGAATAATTATCTTTAGTGATTCTCGCTAATCGTAGCAAATTTCTCGGGAAGTACGAAGCTCGAGGCCCAAAATGATCAAATATCTAATGTAATCAAGGAGCAACTTCAAGATTTCCAATCCTATGAGTTTCAAGGGATCGAGCGTAATAACAATTCAATAGCCGATGCACTCTCCAAATTAGCCACTACGGATGTTAACGTCTTCGATGGGTCGGTTTATTTAGAAACTTTGCAACATCCTAGTGTCCATTATGAATCCAGAATGTGCATCGACCAACTAACCGTCACCGGTCGACTCCATATATAGAGTATCCGGCAGATGGCGCCTTACCTTCTGGATCGAATGCTCGCCAAAAAAATTAAGTATAAAAGTGCTAATTTTGTTCTAATTGATGGAGATCTATTCCAAGAGCTTTCATCTCCACTATTGAAATGTTCGACTCCATCCGAAGTCGACTATGCTCTTCTGGAAGATACGAAGGTATTTGTAGACTATACGGCGGCTAAATCATTAGCCTATAAAGTACTTCGTCAGGATACTATCGGCCTACCATCTTTAAAGAAGCAATCGAGTATGTCAAGAAGTGCGAAATGTCGATCAACAAATCCGATCCCATATCACCACCGTGTAAGAGCTATACTCGATCTTATCTCCTATACCCTTCATTGTCTGGGGTTGATATATCGGGTCCATTACCGAAAGCTAAAGGTCGTCACCATCATATAGTTGCTATTGATTATACGACTAAGTGGGTGGAAGCAAAACCACTTTGGCCAATAACGAACAGAGTGCCTAAAGTTTATAAAGGAGTCTGTGGTGTTTCGCCGGATTCCTAAGGTGTTGGTATCGGACAACGGACGCCAACCAGGGATCGAAATTTGAGGCATTCTTGAAAGAACTGGGGATTCAACATAGAAAGACCTCAAGAGCTCATCCACAAATCAAATGGACAAGTTGAAGTGACCAATGTAACGTTGTTGAATGGAATCAAGTGTAGATTAAATGAAGCCAAGGCGCGATGGCCGTAGGAGCTACTTAGTGTGTTGTGGGCTTATCAAACTACTCCGAGGACTACAACAGAGATTCACCTTTTAGATCGGCCTATGGTATCGATGCTTTAGTCCCAGCTTGAAATTGGATCTCCCAATTTTTGTTAACCAATTCGTAGAAATTTACAATGAGGAAGGGCTTAAGGCCAATCTTGATTTACTTGAAGAAGTAAGAGAAATAGCCTAATCAGTCAAGGCGACTTATCAAATAAGAGTGGCTAAGCATTATAATAAGGAGTAAAATGTCAAGGTTCAAGTGGGAGATTTTGTCCTCGAGAAGCCAAGCATCTACACCTCGTAATATAGAAAGTCGATGCCAAACCGGAAGGACCGTATGAAATAACCGGCGTGTCAAGCCGGAACTTATCGATTGAAAGCATTAGATGGGTCAAGAATTAAGAATACTTCAGCACGCCGGCAGCTTAGAAAGTACTTTCAGTAAAAATGATGTATGTACATGGGAAGGCTGTAAATATTTATGTCATCATCAAAAAAAAAAAAAAAGTTCCCTTTTTTCTCGAACAAATTTTGTCTTCATTGCTGATCAGATCATTGGTGTTAGGAGGTTCGGGTGGACTCGCTGGCCATTCGATGGCAGCCTTTTCGACAGGTGGTCCTTATGAGTTTGTCGGGGCCCTTCGTGGTAGGCAAACGCCATCGGTGTTGGGAGGTTCGGTTCTCAATGTGGACTCACCGGCCATTCGATGGCGGTAGCAAACGCCATTTCTAGCGGTGGTCCTTCATGAGTTTGTCAGCCCTTCGTGGTAGGTGCAAACGCCATTGGTGTTAGGAGGTTCGGTGGACTCACCGGCCATTCGATGGCGCCTCTTTCGTGTGTGGTCACTTAGACCTTGTCGCCCTTTGTGGTAGGCAAGTTGTCATCTTTAAGACGTTGTCGGGCCCTACGTGGTAGGCAATTGTCGACACTTTCAGACCTTGACCTTGGTGCCCTTCTTCGGTAGGCAAGTGTCATCCTTCGATTTTGTCAGTTCTTCTTGGTAGGCAAATGTCATCTTTTGGTTTTGTTAGCCTTTAGGGGTAAACAAATTCTCGACGAAGCAGATATGTCTCACACTTCTAGAATTAATAAGTATTCCTTTATTTTATTACCTAAAATTTTCTAAGTGTTGAGTTCGTAGAAGCTTCATTCTTACACTTCATCTGTTATATGGCATGTTTAGTTGTTATCTAACAATTCAGATTCAACATATTGAAGGGATTGATACATCTTTTCACTTAAATAAATATCAATTATCGGCGTAAAATAAATATACCGAAGTCATAAGGAATGAAGCCATTTTCATTAAATATTTAATTTAATTACACTATTGACAATTTTTACAGATGTTGTAAATTAAAGACGTAAAAACATAAACAAAGAAACATCGCCTTCAGACTCCATCTTCGTCTCAAGAATCGAGTAAGGATGGATCCAGATTGGTCGCAGATGCCTTCTCTCTTGCCACGACTTTTCTAAGAAAGCTCATAACTCTCTGAGTATATCTTCATTATTTCTCCATTAATCTCATTCGAAGTTCTTGCATACTTTTCGTGATATTTGTTTGGAAGGTCGTTTATTAATGGAGGCCCAAGGTCCCAAGAACCTTGAGCTCTCTGATTTCTCCTCAAGTTTGAGCCGCCTTACTCATGTGACGATTTTCCGCTACCTCCAACTTATGGATGGTCTTGTCAAGATCTTTGCATCGCCTTTTTAGCTCCTCGATCTTTTCCATCCTTATCTCGCCCTCTCCAACCAAGTCAACGCTCATTTTCACGATTTCCTCGCTTTGAGCTTTGGTCGACTTTAATTCTTCCTCGAGGCCTTTACATCTCCTTTGGCTTGGGCTAACTCTCAAGACCTTCGCTTGTATGAAGAAGGCATTCATGTTGAAGTTTTCTCCTTCGCCAAGGCGACTTCAAGACGGCATTTTCCTTCCTCAAGATCTCTTCTTCGCTTCACTTTTCGAGATCTTGGACGAAGACGTCCGAACACCGTGACCGGCCTCGTATTTCCAATATCATTTGATTAGTTTTCGATATATAAACATACGATAAATTCGTAAATAAAGAAGATACTCATTTACCTTCGCCAAGTAGCTCATGCCTTCACTAAGTAGATCTCCATTCGAACTATTCCCGAACCGATGATCGCTTGCTTTCACGAACAAAGGTGTTGAATAGCTGGAATGGAAAATGAGCATCGAGTCTGGGGCCACATTGTTGGGGATGCCATGGCTTCCCGATCAATCTCTTGGTTGTTTGTTCTCTCGGTGGGGAAGGTGGAGGTTCTTCACGAAGAGGTGAGGGTCTACGGTACGGTTTCAGAGAAGGAGATCGAGCAGCAAGCGTATGCTCGTGGAGTCAAGGGGAAATGTGAGATGAACCAGGTGAATGTCCGATGGCTATTTTCTTTTTCTGGAAGGCGTGTGGGTTGGTTCGGTTGGTTCATTATCGTGAACAGGGGTTTCGTGGATATGATTGGAGGAGTGACAACCGGCAAGTAGGGACTCAAGCTCTTCTACAAATAAAGGAGTTATTTTAGTTCTTATTTTCTTTACACGAAGGACCTTAGCCCGATCGTGCAAAGGAATATCGAGAAGACTTCTCCTAACAGGATAGGTTCGTGAGGTCAGGGGATCGGGATTAGTTGAAGTTGTTTGGGGGTTGCTTCGGATTGTTTCGTGATCACCGCTGTGGTTTGTTTCGGTTGGGTGGTTTTGGTTCGTTTGCGGATCTTTTTCTTCTACGAGGTCGAAGGTTTTCTTCGAATATTAGGTTCGCTGCTTTTGAGGTTCGTCTACCAAGGGAAGAAGTTGGAGGATCGACAAGAGAGGAGTTAACTCCGGAAGATCCTTCTACGGTGCTCTTCACTTGCATCAAGATTTTCCCCGCCAAAAAATCTTCCAGTGTCTCTCACCTCCAGAGGAGTTTCATTTAATCAAAGATACCGCAAAACCACACATCAGAATATGTATCACCTATACAGCTTAGAAATTATATTGCAGAATCAATCAAAACTTACATTTGTGGTTATATAACCAAGCTTGTTTGGTCAGAAGTGTAAAACTCCATTCCTTTGGAGGAATTTTCCTCAAGAAGTCCGCCATCTCCCTCACCCGTTCTTCGGATATATCACCGAAGTCAGCAGAGACTTGGTCAGAGGTGGTCCAATCTGGAAGGGAAGAAATTTCAGGCCCCGTGATGAAAAACCACTTCTCATGCCAACCTTTATTGCTGGAAGGAGTGTTCATCAAAGGTCTCCTCTCGAACCTAGTGTTGGGTCGAGGAGATTGCTTACTCAATACTTTGAAGCCCCGCTCTCTGACCTACCAAAGCAGAGAAGAGGGTGAAGAAGATGTCAACAGAGGGAGTAATCCCAAGTTCGTGACAGAAGGCAATGAATGCCAAGATGTGGATGTAGGAGTTGGGCACTAGTTGGGCGAAGCCCACTCCTATAAACCCTAAGAGGGTAATGATGAAGACATGAAGAGGGAGTCGAACCCCCTTCTCCAGAAGAGTAAACCAGATGGCAACCCAACCGTCTCTGTCACCGGTACATACGCTTCTTCAGAGCAGGAGCCCTTATCAGATACATGTCGAAATCGATAACGACTCCTGAGCATGCATATTTCCGACTCAGTGACAGAGGAACGAATGTTGGCATTAGGAAATTGTTCCCCATCTTTGAAGAAATCAGAAGTAGGGGAAGTCAAAGAAGGGTTTCCTCCCATAGTAGATGATTGAGGGTTAGAGCTCAACCCTCTCGATTAGGGTTCGATTGGGAGAAACGATGTCGATGGGAGTTGCACGCAAAGGGGAGTTCTGGTTAGAAGTTTCAGTCACCATTGTTTCGATTTTATGAAGCAGAGAAAGAAATTTGAAGAGAAGAAGAAAGCTCTAAGGTTCAAATTTTGAATTAGCAGGTAAAACCGTCAGAATTGGTAAAGTTTACCTTTTATATTCGACATTTGCACCTGTAATTAAGGGCGGCACATTTAATTCAATCGCAATGATGATGAATCGGAAGGGTTTCATCCGCTTTTAGACCTAAATATCTTCACTTTCGTGGGCTTGCATTTATCGGGTTTCTCACTGCATGCTGATAACAATTTGGGCTTTGCAAGTATCACCGGATCTCTTATGATTTTTATAGATGATTACGCCCCGGGCTATATCATTATAGTCTTTCATTAAACACCCCGCTTAATGTAAGACTAGGGGTAATGTCAGACATAATCCTTTTCTTTATCAATAAAATTATTGGGCTCCTCCTTGATCATGTTATGTTAAGTCATGGTTGATCTCGTCACTGGGTCATTCTTATTATTCGGGCTTAGTCATTATATCGGCCCATTATACAAATTATCACTTAATCCCAATTTTGACCAAGAATCATTATGCCAAATGACGTTGACAATTGTGTTCGCCACTTTGTCGCATGGCATTAATGAGGATGGGACTCAAATGACGGCCAGTGATGAAAAACAAGAATGAGAGGATGAAAGTAGATCGCTTACTTTTCTACCAAGTGACCCCAAGTAGTGGAAAAAGGTGTCGGAAGGTGGTGGGTGGCACTAAGAAACCTGATAATGGAGCATGCACGGGGCTAAGATCACATAAGAGGGTAAGTAATACATACATTTTTTCATTAGAATTCTTATTCTATCACTCTCAGACATTAGACAATATTTTTCTCTCCATTGTTGACCTTGTGATTGCCTGTACTGACTCTCACGCCGGAGCTATCCCTCGACGGTCAAAGTCATTGCTTTTTGGTGTTGACTTGTTGAACTGTGCAGGATATTGGACGCGTCTTGGTGATTGGGACGTGGAGAAAGATCCTGGCGTTAACAACATATATTAACAAGCACTAGAGTTTGACTCAATAAGGATGAAATAACTTCGACCCCTTTGGAGAACAATTGTCAGTCTGTTACAAATTAAATATCACATAATCAAAGCTGAAACAAGTAATACTACAGTAGCCACTAGCCAGTAGGTGCATATTACATACCCAAAATTAAAAACAAACAACACACAAGGCACAATCGCCTGCTGAATCGCTTGTTGAATCAACAAATCAACCATATTACATATCCAAGATTGATGCATCTAAATCGCCTGCTAAAAATTCTGTAATTTTTAAAAGACAATTGTGAGCAAATCATAATCTATTAAGAAGAATTTAAACTACATTACAAAAAAAATATATAAACAATACAAAGTGTTATAGTGTTACTGTGTTATACCTTTTTCAATTTCTTCAAGGGATTCTAACTTTTCTTCGATATCAATTGGTTCGTAGCTTCGGTGAAAAGCCAATTTTGAGCACGAATAATTCCTTGCACCATCCTAGGAGTTAGAGAGCTCGTAAAGGAATCAAGGATGCGTCTTCCAGTGCTAAATGCCGATTCAGAAGCCACGGTAGAAATGGGAATCGCTAAGACATCTCTAGCCATTAATGAAAAAACAGGAAATCTATGAGTGTTGAATCTCCACCGAGCTAAAAGGTTAAATTTTTCATCTTTTCTTTCAACTCGATCCTTTAAATACATTTCTAACTCAGTTTGAACTTCCCCACCTTGAACATCCTCAACATATTGTTCAAACAAGCTGTCAATTTTTCTTTTTTTTCTTAACATACTTTCTACTAATGATGAGCCACCACTTTGAGTTAATCTTCCACTCCCACTTGGAGTTTGAGATGAATGATCTTGGGACGATAAATGATTGAGATTATAATAATTGAACAACTAAAATAATACATCTTTATCCCCTCGTCATTTTGATTGCCAAATCACTTTCTTTACCATACATGTGATTAAATACAAACTCAACGAAAGTGAATTTGTCTTGGATCAAGAACCACGACAATGTATAACAACTTGTTCATTTTATCAACATCCCCCCAATATTTCATTAACTTTACTCTCATCATCATAGCCATTTCTCTCATTTGATAATCATCATCATCTTCCATTTCTTTCAAAAGACCATCAACTTCCACAAACTCGTGAACAAATCCATTGGATGTAACATATAATGTGCCGAAGATTCTAAGTGTTAATTCATACAAGTGTTTCAAACACAAAATAATTCTTCTCACATTACCCCAATCCTCCACCGTTGGCCACCCTTCACCTGAGATCATTTCTTGTTTAAACAAAGGATCCCTACTCCCAAGCCTATTAAAAGCACGTTCAAAATGTTGAGCAACATTCAACATTGAATAAGTGGAGTTCCATCTAGTAGCAACTTCTAGGATTAATGAAGATTTATTTTTAATTTTTTCAAAGTCAACACACTCCTTTAACTTTCTAATCCTAGATGGATATTGTCTTACCCACCTAATCAATGCCCGAACACGAGCTACCGAAATATTAGCATCTTTCAACCCATCAATTACGACCAAGTTTAAAATATGAGCAACACATCGAACATGAATGAATTTATTCTCACAAACACTATGTCCCCATACTTGCAATTGATTTTTTAAATAAGATATCGCAACATCATTTGAAGTGGCATTATCAACAATTATAGTAAAAACTCTCTTAACCCCCCATTTCTATCAAGCAATTCTCAATTGCCATTCTAATGGCCTCACCCCTGTGACTCAAAATTGGAACAAAGTTTATAATTTATTTTCTCAATCTCCATTTATCATCAATATAATGAGCTGTCACAACCACATAATTAAGTCTATGCATTAATGTCCATGTGTCAGTTGTAATACATATCCTTTGAGAAGATGAGTTAAAAATAGATTTTAACTTCTTTTTCTCTTCCATATATATTTTAAAACAATATCTTGTAATTTTGTGACGTGAAGGAGCATTGAACCTAGGACATGCAATGGACACAAAATGTCGAAATCCCTCATTTCCGACAAATTTAAAAGGAAGTTCATCAACTAGAATCATATATGCTAAAGCAGCCCGAGTTAGTTCCACATCAAACTTCCAAAGACAATTATTTGTTGACTCCACTTCCATGGTCTCATCATCATTATTAGCACTTGCAGATTTATAGTTTAAGATTGCTTGATTTCTTAACTCCACATTTGGGGGGTAAATTTTACATCCCCTATTGTGAGCATTTAGACCACTAGTCCCATTATTTTTTGGATCAGCTCTTAAAATAGCCCCACAATATTTGCATTTAGCTTTAATTTGACCATTTTGCTTAAATCTTGTATAATGAGCCAAATTTTAGCACGAGTCTTACCGACATCAAGTTGCTCAATTTCACCTTCATTCAACTCCTCTTCATCAATATGAATTGGATTTTCAGCATTCGATTCCACGTTGATGGGTGCCTCAGACTGCTGCTCAACCATTATAACCTACACATGCTCAAAACAAGGAGCCTTACTTTTTTCACAAAATAATGAACTATGATAATACCACTGCCACATATTTCAATCAACCTAGTCAATATTTGGATATAGCAAACACCCATAATTACTACAAACAGTGCAGTTAGATAAAATCATGTATACTTTTTATTGTGTATAATCAATACAGTCCAAAACATAGAGAAAAGGATACTTGAATCAAAAATAATACCATTGCCACATATTTCAATCAACCTAGTCAATTACTCTGTGCAAATTTCATGAACCCCTAAGGCCCTAACCTTAGCACTTTGAGAAGATTCAACCCATGGTAAGCATGCAAAGGTCAATATGTGCAAGATCTGTATGATAGTCGTAAGGAATTATATCAAATTACAAGTAATCGATAAACCATCTTCGCACAGTAATTTTATCAAACACCTAATAGACGGTCGAAAAAAAAATTATTATGGTCGAAACACGGACACCTAGTATACTTGTATATGTATCAGTACATGATGTGTACAGATCTCAGATCTGGGTGCAGAAATCTCAAATCATATCTGTACTAGTGTAACTGTGTAAGTATAGTGTATATGATGTGTACAAAAATCAGAAATCAGAAAATAGTATAGTGTATATGATGATTGATGTGTACAGTTCTCACGACTTACCGTCGGCGTCTAGTCGGAGACGTTGGGTGCGTGCTAGCTCTATAGCTCAGTGGTCACTGCTCAGGGTCAGAGATGCTTAGATTTGAGAGAGGGCAGGTCGACAGGGTGAGCTTTAATGGAGGAGAAACTTCAATGGAGAAGAATTTATTTGTGAATAACGGAGTGTAGAAGACCGAAGAAGTCTGTAGAGTGAAGACTGAAGAAGTGAAGAGTGAAGTCTCTGTATTCTGTAGAATTAAAAGAGAAAGTAAGTGAGTAACTGAGTAAATAAAGTACTTAAGTATTAATTATTAACTTTCGGTTTTTTTTGTCGGTATTTCGGTTTTTATCGAATTCAAAAAGTTCATTACCGGTATCGAGAAGTATAAAAAATTGAAAAACCGATACCAAAAAAACTGATACAAAAAAAAAACCGATACCTCCGGTTTCGGTACCAACAGGTTCGGTAAAAAAATTGAATTTTTTTAGCACCCCTAACTTCAAACATTTAATTCCTTTCTCAGTTTTTAGAGTACACAGATATTTAATTATTTCTGTATTACCACTGCATATGATTTCACTGTACCACTTGGTACTTTATATCATTAGTCCTAATTAAATGTCACACTTCACGTGAATTAAGTCACAGGTATTAATGTGACCCCCAAAATAGGTATACATCACCCATTCCGAAAGTTGTCAATACATGGTACGTAAACAACTACAACTTTATTATTACAACAAGAAAACTGTGAGTTTAAATACAAATATTATCTTCTGACAATATTTATACTCAAATAAATCCTCATCACATTTATTGATACATTATTTTACAAAATGGTGAGGACTACTAAACAATCCTTTTCTAAAACCTTCATTCCATACCCCGACTGCATACTCGCTATATTCTCGCCTCCTCGAGAAGAATGGAACAAAAGGAAAAGGGTGAGCTCAACTAGCTCAAGAAGAATATTATGACTAAGATAATATACAACAAATTATCGTTAGTCTTCAACAGGAAAAATTTAATAGAATACAATAGACAACAAGTTTCAGATCAATATTTGCGTGAAATAATAATTCATAGAAGAGTTACGTAGAGAATGAAATCTACTATAATCTATGAATTTAACAGTCCATCATCAATATTTTATCCTCAGAACATCAATCAATATTCATCTCAAATCAAACATTCATCTTTGCACTACAGTGCCAAAGATATTCATCACGGTCATGTTCATCTCAACACTGCTCATCTTTGCACTCACAGCCAAAGATATTCATCACTTGGTCATGTTCATTTAAACACTGCTCATCTTTGCACTACGTGGGCCAAAGATATTCTTCAGAAATCATTCATCTTTGCACTACGTGCCAAAGATATTCAATAATATCATCATTTAAGACCGAGGATGATGAAAAATATTTTTAAAGAACGAATCCAAAGAAACAAAATGACAAGGATTAAGGATTAATGATTCGTACTTTGTTTTATCCATGTCCAACAATACCTCAAAAATAATCATAGTGGTGTAAAATTCAAGAATGATCAAAACATGGATACAATCAAAGCTAGTATCCGTAATAGATATTTTGACGAAAAAGAAGAAATTTTATTTTCGATGAATAGTGCACGTATATCGTGAATAGTCTCAGATACGTGAATAAGACCGTATATCGTGAATAGTAACTCCGACACCAAAAGATAGAAATTCCACAAAAAACATTTTCACGCTTCATGAATAGTACTCGTGAATAGTAACTCGTGAATAAGAACTCATGAATAGTAACTCGTGAATAAAACTCATGAATAGTAACCCCGACATGAAAAAAGTTCCAAATTTGATAAAAACTTCATCAATATTTCAAAGATAATGATATCAAGAAATAATATCATTACGAAAAAAAATAATATCCCTTACCTCAAAGAATCAAGATTTCTAAGGAAAGAAAGCTCAAGTGATGTTTGAATGAAACTTGTAATTGAACAAGAACTCTCAAAGTATCTAAATACTCACAAAATACGCCAATAATATAGAGAGAGAAAGAGAAACTTTGTTTCGGTGTGATTTTCAATTCTAACTTAGCCCTCTATTTATAGGAAAATGTTAGCCCACCAAGCGTGATTTCGACTCGCTACACGATGGCTTTACCGCTACTACTATTGCCACCCACCACATTTGAAATAAAATTCAGCACATTTCTTCACCAACCACAAGTGGGGCCCACTCAATTCTAGAATTTTCCACCAAAATCAATTATAAACCTAATTTTCGAATCCGACACCTCTTAAAATTCACAACAAATCATTCGTGTGATTTTAATTCGCTCAAAATTTGTGGACATATACTCAACTTATGTATGTATAATATACCCAAAAATTACACAATCCAACGGTCGGATTAAAAATTATAACCCCATGAATATATCTCAAAAATACTCGATTTAATTTTTTAATACCTCCAATCCGATAAAATACCGATAAAACACCTCAACAATAATTTCTTCATTTATAACCACATAAATAAATCCATCATTTATATCCACATAAAATAAATATTTCTTTATCATATGAATCAATAATTAATTATTCACAAATAATATTACGTAATCACAATTATGACAACCAGTGCCGCTCCTGAAAGAGGGGGCTTTCCGATAAGGATTTCTCCTCATCTTGGCGCGCAATTAGGTGACCAAACCTCTCCTCGATGTAACTTTCTAGACATTGCCAATAATGCTATCTAATAATATTATTCAAATAATATGAATTATTGATCCGATAATGGAGATAATGTGCAAAGGACAATTATCAACAAACAATAATATAAAATATCAACGCAAAGAATTATTGAATCAATAAAATAAAATATTGAATAAGAATTCACCGTGAAAAATTATCGAGTAGTGCCTTTCACGTAAGGATCAATAATTCAATAATACTGCAATAATACCGCAAATCATCGCTTTGTGCACTAACGCCAGACATCGTATTTTAACCACCGGTATTCCAATGTCTTAACTTGAATAACTACTACCAAGTTATTTTTAACCAACTTATATTTGTCGCTTTCTTCATCCAATCGCTTTCCATTATGGGGCCCACACATGGTCGCTACTGCGCATTTAATATTCCCTTGACAAGCGATTTAATATTCCACGACCAAACGAATATTCCCCGACAACAATGAATATTTTATAACCACTTGCTTATTTTGAAATATTTGCGTATTTAACCCTTAACTATCCATATTAATCAAATCAACCTTACTATTTCAAAATAATAAATAAAGGAAATTCCTTTTATTTAAAAAATTTCGGGGTCTTACAACCTCCTTCCTTATGAAATTTCGTCCTCGAAATCGACGTGACGTACTGGTGTTTTCAAAAGGTGAGGATACCTCGCTTTCATTTCCGCTTTCCAATTCCCGTGTCATTTCCTCTATAGCATGATTCCTCCACAAAACTTTAACTTGTGGTATGACCTTTCTGCGCGTAGGACATGCTCCTTCCTATCCAAGATCTTGATAGTACCTCCTCATACGTTAAGTCTTCTGGCTATCTCGTCCTGCTCTAACTCAATAACGTGGTTCGGTCTTTCACATATTTACGAAGTACGATATGTGAAACACATTATGAACACGAGACATACTTGGAGGTAACGCAAGTCTATAGGCTACATTTCCTACTCGGTCAAGAATTTGAAATGGACCAATAAATCGTGGATTGAGCTTTCCTCTCTTTCCCAAATCTTGTAACTCCTTCCATGGAGTAACTCGCAACAATACATGATCCCCTACATTAAATTCCACGTCCTTTCGATGAAGATCCGCATAACTCTTTTGTCGATCTTGAGCCGCTTTGTATACGCTTGTCGAATCATTTGGATCTTTTCTTAGTCATACGTATTAACTTTGGGTCCCAACAATGTTGCTTCACCCACCTCATCCCAACATATTGAGAATCTACATTTTCGTCCCATATAATGCTTCAATGGAGCCACACCTATACTTGCTCGATAACTGTTGTCAGTAGGAGAATTCCACCAATGGTAAATACTTATCCCAACCGCCCTTGAAGTCTAGGACACGAGAGTCTTAATAAATCTTCAAGAGTTTGAATAGTCCTCTCTCGATTGTCCATCTGCTTTGGGGATGGTATGCGTCAACTAAATCGCAAACTGCGCTCATAGCTTTTTGCAAGCTAACCCAAAATCTTGAAGTGAATCTTGGGTCACGATCCAAACTATGGATACAGTATGCATGCCATGCAACCTCACAATCTCATTTACGCATATACCTAGCAAGACGCTCAAGTGAATAAGTCTCCGTGATCGGCAAGAAATGAGCGTACTTGGTTAATCTATCAACAATAACCCAAATAGCATTGATGCCTTGAGAAACCGTAGGAAGACCCGTAACGAAAATCCATGGTAATGTGTTCCCACTTCCATTCCGAATCTCAAGTGGTTGCAACGGACCTTAGGTACTAGATGCTCCGCCTTTACACGCTTGGCAAGTTAAACACATCGAGATAAACTTTGCAATCTCTCTCTTCATATTATTCCACCAAAATGTATGTCAAGATCACGATACATTTTAGTACTTCCAGATGGATTGCAAATGGTGTATCAGGTGCCTCCATCATAATCTTGTACTTCAAATCGTAGTCGTTAGAACACAAAGTCTAGAGTGGACTCAAGTATTCCTTCTTCATCAATTCTCGCTCCTAATAGCTCCTTCTTGTACTTTCTTCTTCATACGCATCACCTCCGGCCTGCGTGGCTTGAGCAACCTTAACTTTTTCTATTAAAGTTGGCTCTGGCGCGTGATACTGACATCATCGCACTCGCTCCTCGTGATATGATCTTCTACTCAACGCGTCGCCTACCACGCTCGCTTTACCAGATGGTATCAATAGTGTGGTCGTAGTCTTCAATAGCTCGAGCCAACGTCACCGCCGATGTCGAAGTTCTTTTGAGTGAAGAAATATTTAAGGCTTTTATGATCCGATATATCTCCACTTTCTCCCCATATAGATAGTGCCTCCATATCTTTAAGAAACGATCGGCCGCTAACTCTAGATCATGAGTAGGATAATTCCTCTCATACTCTTTAAGTTGTCGCGAGGCATAGGCTATGACTTTCCCACGTTGCATGAGAACACATCCTAACCCTTTGCTCAAGCATCATCAGAGATAACAAATCCATCCAACCAGATGGTATTGTTAGAACAGCTTAAAATAAGTCTCCTCTTAAGCTCTGGAAACTTTTCTCGCATTCTTCGCCCCCAAACGAATTTCAGATCCTTCCGAGTTAGTCGAGTTAATGGAGTAGCGATTCGAGAAAACCTTCCACGAATCTCCGATAATAACCAAATAAGCCAAAAAGCTACGTACTTCACCAATAATTTTTAGCTGTTCTCAACTTTGATTGCTTCAATCTTCACGGATCAACAGATACTCCATGTTTTGACACCACGTGCCCAAGAAATGCTACTTCCTCGCCAACTCGCATTTCTTCAATTTGGCATATAGTTGGTTTTCACGGCCTTCGAGTACCAAATTTCAAATGGTGCTCATGATCTTCACGACTTTTGGAATATATAAGGATGTCATCAATAAAGACAACAACGAATCGATCCAAATATTCCTTGAATACTTTGCTTCATCATATCCATGAAAGCCAGGAGGAGCATTAGTTAGTCCGAAAGACACGACTAAGAATTCATAATGCCCATACCGAAGTTCTCAAGGCGCCTTTGAATATCCTCGCTTCTAATCTTCACCGATGATATCCGTAATCTAAGATCGATTTTTGAAAAGAATTGTGCCCTTGCAAATCGGTCAAACAAGTCATCAATACGAGGTAGAGGATACCTATTCTTGATGGTGACATGGTTCAATTCCCGATAGTCAATACAAAGTCGCATACTCCGTCTTTTCTTCTTTACAAATAAAACAGAGCACCCCAAGGAGATGTACTAGGGCGAATGAAACCGATGTCCAACAATTCCTCAGTAGTTGGACCTTTAACTCCTGAAGTTCAATAGAGCCATTCGATATGGGGTTTTAGAAATGGGCTTTGTACCAGTTCAAGATCAATAAAGAATTCAACTTCACGCTCGGGGTAGACCGGAAGTTCTTCAGAAATACGTCAGAAAGTCAATAACAACAGAATATTATTCAAATTTGACGTGTCTTTATTCAAATCCATAACATGGGCTAAGAAAGCTTGACATCCGCTTTTCAATAAACGAATAGCTTTTATGATTAGATATGATAAAGATTGATTTTAATGGTTTAGTTGCTTGAATTGCATAACAAAGTCAAGTTTAGAATATGAAAACTAACAACCTTACGAAAAACAATCAATTTTGGCATGATGAGTAGTTAACCAATCAATCCCTAAAATCACATCAAAAGCAAGTATCTTTAAAGAGATAAGGTCAATGTAAGGTAATGGTGCCAACTTGAATCAAACAAGATTTATAAACAAAGGATGTGATGAAAGTTTCTCCTAACGGAGTTTCCACAGATAGATCAAAGTCTAATTTCTCCTGAGTCAAGTTTAAACGCTGAGCACATGCAGAGAGATAAAAATGAATGGGTAGCACCCAGATTAAGTAAGGTATAAACTTCGCAAGAATTTATAAATAGCTTACCCGTGATCACCTCGTTTGGGTTCTCGATTATGACCAAATACAACAAACGCTTTCTTCCTTTAATCGCTGACTTTCGACTTTTCTCGACACGATCTTTTGAGTCACCGTCCCTCATGAACTAGGTTTCGCCATATCAGCATAATTCGAGCGATATGTCCTTCCTTTCCACAACTATAGCATACCTTGAACTGTTAGGGCGCTTGACCGATATGTCCCTCTTTTCCACATTTGTAGAAGATACGACCTATGTGGTCGATCTCCTCCCTTAGAACCGCTTGTCACCAAGACCGCCGCCTTTCACATAGTCGTTGTTAAATCTCCTTTTAAAATCTCCTCCCGACTCGCTTCTTCTCGCTTTTCACGACTATGATTACCACCAGAGTGGTTACCATTTCTGTTAAATCTTGCTTTTTCTCCGCAGTTATCATTATTCGCTGACCGCTATCTCTGGTACGATCCTCGTTATGGTCCTCGACCGACATTACTCGTTATCTCGCTTCTAATAATTGAGCCTCATTTACAACATCCGAATAAAGAGAAAGTTTATGAGAAATGAGATATCGACGATGCCGGGTTTCAAACCTCTAAGAAACATCCGCGTCATACGCTCTCCTCATTCTCCACCAAATGAGGTGCAAACCTGGATAACTCGCAAACTTTGCCTCGCATCGAGACACCGCTATCATGTTGTTTTGCTCTAATCTGATGAACTCCACTTCCTTCATATACGACGAACACTTTCGTGAAAGTATTTGTCATTAAATAGTCTCTCAAACGCCTCCCAAGATACGCCGAAAAGTGGATGGATGGGTACGCTTCACGCATCCCACCAATGAATCTGCCTCGCCACGGAAACATAAAGGTGGCGAATGGAACCTTCGTTCTCCGTGCATCCCAAGACATCGAATATCTTGGTAATTTGTTTGACCCATGTTTCCGCCATGATCGGATCTCGCTTTCCTTAAATTCCGTGGTCCCAACTTCAATCGCTTGTTGTGACAACCCGTGAATTGCTATCATTTCTCCTCAGATTTTGAACACGAGTCTCCTCGTCTCGATTTTGCATGAATCGCAAAAAACTTCTAAACATCCCCTCGCTCATCATCTCGCTCCATGGTGTTGTTCACAGGAGGAACATTGCCACTGTTGCACGCTCTCCTCGTTGGTAAAGACAGCATCTCCACTGGGTCTCATTTACTCCATCGTTAATATTCTCACGACATTCTCAAATACCGTCATAAAACAAGGGTTAATTAAGGAAATCAATATATCACATAATATCCCTTATATAACGAACCAACTAACAAATAAGCTTAGGTAGGACACACTAGCGAAGGATTTACTGCCTCCCTCCTAGTTCTATTCCCCGATCTCCGCCAGAGATCATATCCCTAAGCTCGATACCAACCGTGACGCCCCCAAAATAGGTATACATCACCCATTCTCGAGTTGTCAATACATGGTATGTAAACAACTACAACTTTATTATTACAACAAGAAATGTGAGTTTAAATACAAATATTATCTTCTGATAATATTTATACTCAAATAAATCCTCATCACATTTATCGATACATTATTTTACAAAATGGTGAGGACTACTAAACAATCCTTTCTAAAACCTTCATTCCATACCCCGACTGCAGACTTCGCTATATTCTCGCCTCCCCGAGAAGAATGGAACAAAAAGGAAAAGGGTGAGCTCAACTAGCTCAAGAAGAATATTATGACACTAAGATAATATACAACAAATTATCGTTAGTCTTCAACAGGAAAAATTTAATAGAATACAATAGACAACAAGTTTCGGATCAATATTCGCAATGAAATAATAATTCATAGAAGAGTTACGTAGAGAATGAAATCTACTATAATCTATGAATTTAACAAATCCATCATCAATATTTTATCCTCAGAACATCAATCAATATTCATCTCAAATCAAACATTCATCTTTGCACTACAGCCAAAGATATTCATCACCAATCATGTTCATCTCAACACTGCTCATCTTTGCACTACAGCCAAAGATATTCATCACCGGTCATGTTCATTTAAACACTGCTCATCTTTGCACTACAGTGCCAAAGATATTCTTCAGAATCATTCATCTTTGCACTACTGGTGCCAAAGATATTCAATAATATCATCATTTAAGACCGAGGATGATGAAAATATTTTTAAAGAACGAATCCAAAGGAAACAAAATGACAAGGATTAAGGATTAATGATTCGCACTTTGTTTTATCCATGTCCAACAATACCTCAAAAATAATCATAAGTGGTGTAAAATTCAAGAATGATCAAAACATGGATACAATCAAAGCTAGTATCCGTATAGATATTTTGGACGAAAAGAAGAAATTTTATTTTTCGATGAATAGTGCCAGATATCGTGAATAGTCTTCAGATACGTGAATAATCTGAGATCACGTGAATAAGAATCTACACCAAAAAAAGATAGAAATTCCACAAAAAAAAATTTTCACGCTTCCGTGAATAGTACTCGTGAATAAGAACTCGTGAATAGTAACTCATGAATAGTAACTCGTGAATAGTAACTCATGAATAGTAACCCGACATGAAAAAGTTCCAAATTTGATAAAACTTCAGATCAACATTTCAAAGATAATGATATTGAAGAAATAATATCATTACTTAAAAAAATAATATCCCTTACCTCAAAGAATCAAGATTTTGGAAGGAAAGGCTCAAGTGATGCCGAATGAAACTTGTCTTGAATAAAGAACTCTCAAAGTATCTAAATACTCACAAAATACGCCAATAATATAGAGAGAGAAAGAGAAAAACTTGTTTACGGTGTGATTTTCAATTCTAACTTAGCCTTCTATTTATAGAAAAATGTTAGCCCTACCAAGCAGACTTGACTGCTACACGATGGCTTTACTCGCTACTATTGCCACCCACCACATTTGAAATAAAATTCAGCACATTTCTTCACCAACCACAAGTAAATGCCACTCAATTCTAGAATTTTCCACCAAAATCAATTATAAACCTAATTTTCGAATCCGACACCTCTTAAAATTCACAACAAATCATTCGTGCATTTTTAACGGTTTCAAAATTTGTGGACATATACTCAACTTATGTATGTATAACATACCCAAAATTACCACAATCAACGGTTTGATTAAAAATTATAACCCCCATATATATCTCAAAACCCCGATTTAATTTTAATACCTCCAATCCGGTAAAATACCGATAAAACACCTCAACAATAATTTCTTCATTTATAACCACATAAATAAATCCATCATTTATATCCACATAAAATAAATATTTCTTTATCATATGAATCAATAATTAATTATTCACAAATAATATTACGTAATCACAATTACGACAACCAGTAGCTCCTGTGAAAGAGGGGCTTTCCAGATAAGGATTTCTCCATCGGGCGCCGCAATTAGGTGACCAAACCTCTCCTTGATGTAACTTTCTAGACATTGCCAATAATGCTATCTAATAATATTATTCAAATAATATGAATTATTGATCCGATAATGGAGATAATGCGCAAGACAATTATCAACAACAATAATATAAAATATCAACGCAGCAATTATCAATCAATAAAATAAAATATTGAATAAGAATTCATCGTGAAAATTATTGAGTAGTGCCTTCTTACGTAAGGATCAATAATTCAACAATACGCAATACCGCAGTGCTCTTTAACCCGCCAGACATTCGTATTTTAACCAAGGTATTCCAACGATCTTAACTTGTTAACAACTACTACCATATTTTAACCAACTTATATTTTGCGTTTTCTTCATCCAATCGCTTTCCATTATAGGGGCTACATACATCATGTTGTAAATATTTAATATTCCCCGAATGATTTAATATTCACGACCAAACGAATATTCCCCACAACAATGAATATTTTATAACCACTTGCTTATTTTGAAATATTTGCGTATTTAACCCTTAACTATCCATATTAATCAAATCAACCTCTACTATTTCAAAATAATAAATAAAGGAAATTCCTTTTTATTTAAAAAAATTTCTTGGTCTTACAATTAAATATTACTACCGCTCACATTTTCCATATTACCCATAGTAAAATTATTTAATGATTATACCCACATTAATATTTTAATTAGGCTAAATATCATCTAGTTGGGTACTTTCAACCCACACAATAATTAATTAATATTAATCATTTCTTTTCATAATTATTATGCTTCCTCAATTAATAAAATAATATTCTATAATATCGCTTAATTAACCAATATTAATCAATTAATTAAAACTTTATTTCAAAATATTGTTAAACATTCCCTTTATGAACACTTAGTCACCATTTATGACCTTTATATGAGTCTCTAACCTTCATTCCTTGAATTTAAATTCCATAAACTTACTCAAAATTTTCTCTGAGATCGGTAGCGGTTGTCTTTGGTCACGGAAGCTTGATAATAAGTGGCAATTTGCCATATACCAAAATCAGTAGTCGACAAGTTCCTCGCATCGAGAATCAAAACCTACGCTTCTAAATACTTTACACATCCTCCTTAAGTGTTAACTCGTCTAACATCAATGCCCTCTTTGATTCCACATCATCGGTTACTATTTTCCTTAACAATTTAAGGATCACACTTCGAGTTTTAAAACTCTATTCCCCTTATTAGTTTAACCAACTATAACATCTCCTTAACGGTTTCTTATCACCAATAACACAAAACTCGAATATAACACATACATACATTCCTTTCATCTTCGCTTCTTGCCGTGTATTGAATTACGTAATAATTCTCTAACCACCTTAAAGGTATATAAATTTTCTACTCTCGTCAACAACGTACATATATACAAGTCTAAACCTAGCACGCATCGAGTCTTTAATAGTATTCAATATAGTACACTGAGTGGTTTCCCATAAACAATCAACAAATTAGTTTCTATCTCGTCTACACTGTTTTCACAGTGAGTTAAATCGGTTACTAATTCGTATATACCTCCGCTCTATGAAGGAATCGTTTAGCCCAGCTCCTATACATCCACCATTAAAGAGTACGGTTGCACTGCCTTAGACTTGATACATACTCGTACATTTACTCAAGAAATTGGTGATTATCGAAGATTTTTAATGTCACCAACTTACTATGATAAAATAATTTCACATGAATCAATAGATAAATTCTATCCATCTTCATATTAATTCATCTCTATAATCTATAACAAATATATAATAATATATATATATATATATATATTTATTAAACACAACATCACTTATTACATAACTCATATTACCCTATGTAATAAAATTCCACATAGCTCGTAACACATATATATTCTTATTTGAACCCTTTACATGCCTTAAGAATTTTATTTACTAAATTCTTATTTTAATATTTTTTGGAAATTCGAGTTCTTACATACTCTATCTAACGCCCAAGGTGACTATATGAATAATCAGCTCTCTCCCGATGTGTCCAAAAATCATATACTTGGGATAAATCCTCCTCAGATAGGGACAAAGTAAAAGATCTATGGCCTAAAGCCCCCTCAAAGGAATGGACATCTTGAAACTGATCAAACTGCACCATGACAGCTAATGTATGATATGTGGTCACCCCTCTCAAACCAGCCAAGGGCAAAAAGTCTATACCCACAGCATGAGTGACAAAGCTCGAAGGAGAACAAAATCCTGAATAAAGCAAGATGGAGAAGGGCTCCTCAATATTTGTCAAAAAGACAAACCAAGATGATGTGTCAATGCAGTCGGCCGGGCGAAAAGAATGAGACATCGCTATGTCCCACCCAAAACAATAGCCAAGACGCCAGAATGTGCCTTTCAGATACAGATGGGTCATAAACCAGATATAAAGAAATACAACACTACCATGGAAATACCCATCTGAATGAGCATGTCAATGAGTAAGTGAAATGAAGGTCTCTACCAAAATCATGGGATTAATGGTATAATCCTATCGCAGAGCACTGACGGATGTCAACAAGCCAATATATATGTGGTTCATATACACGGGCATATAAATGTACCCCAAGATGCACATCACCAAAGTATCCACTTGGGCAACTCCCCATATCTTCTCTGAGATAACAAAATCCTCCGGATGCAGCAAAAAAGCTATCAGATGCCTCAAAATGGTCAATCAAAAAGTCTATAGAAATGACCTGACCGGAGGTAATCTCATCTAAAACCACCGTTTGCCTCAATCATGTCATCATCATAAACTGTCTGCACATGACCAGTGGCTACCGGGCACAAGGCCTGTCCAAGAGAAAGCCGGTGATGCGGCGATACTCCTCTAAAGTCGGAGTAAACTCGTATAAAATAAATTTGAAGACCTGTCTCTCAGGTATCCAGCGAGATAGCATACCATCTACAAAACCCTCGGGGACCTGGAAAGTCAAAAATGACATGGAAAGTCCCAACATGCCACCTACTGAGAAACGTTCTGAATCTGACTGACTATCAAACCATAACTGCAAGCTCGAAGCAATACGAGCAGATGGAAGGTGGTAAATACGTACTACACATGACGAAAACATCTGTAAAACTGTATCACCTGACCATACAGGGGTCAATTCTAACTCATAAAAATAAATTCAATCTATGACATATAATGCATGTATCATGATAGATGACAATTCAATAGGTGCAGTAAATGAAAATCATTATACATACATATATATGAAATATAAAACTGAATACACCATAAAATTAAATACATCATCTTTGTCCTACAAATGAAAATAAAAAGTGCAGGGAAATGGGGCATAACCACCCAATGACTAACAAAATCCTACAGGAAGAAATCCCTAAAATCTACATCTCTAAGCCAAGTAACCCGATCCAACTCCTCCTAAGTCACAATATCTCTATCAGAGGGTACATCATGATGGTACAAAGGGGGATCTACTCCTATCAAGTCATTAGTATATGGGCCACCAGAAGGACCAGCACTTGAGTCGGATGGATCAAAAGTATCTGCCTCTGCTGGATTTCTACCTAAGTGGTGAATGAAGAGATGCGCCCTGTCCAACTGCTGGGTCAAATCTGTTATCTGATCCAAATGGGTAGGCTTTCGAATACATGTTATCCAATCTATCATCATCACATATTCAGGCACCATGTCTGCTAGGAACTGGGTACCACAGGTCTGAGCCCCAATAGTGCAAGGATCCCACGATCGATAAAAAGTGTCCTGAGAGCAAGGACCATCACCCAACATGAAACCATCCAAGGTTAATTGAATGTCCGTAATAGGATAGGACAAAGACTATTGTCATCGAGGAGGATGAAGATATGAAATGTGAATCTCCCCTATGATGCATCTAATAGCTCGTTCACCCAAATAGAGCTCCCAGACTCCCTCAGTCAAGAAGGGAACCCGGCGGGTCGACAAGGCGTACTCCAATCCTATCAAAAAGCCATCTGCAAAGCCTACTGTCAGATGGTCAGGGGTGTAAGGAATCCATGTAATGGCATCTACAGTCAGAAGCTTCAGCTGTAAGAGATAATGTGTAAAGCCATTAGCCACATGGACCTCAGTCAGGGTACAATGGTGCCATCGGCGTCCCCTCGGATATGTCTCTAAGCCTAAGGTGGTAACTGGTCAATGGCAAGGAAGCCTCTCATAAGCCCAAAACTGAAAAGGCATCAATCAACTACATCAGTCCATATATTAAAAATACCCGAAGGTGGGAAATGGAAAATTGATTGAAACTACTCACCATCAGAAATGGGTAGAAGCCTAACCAAGCCTCTATAACTTATTCAGAGCATAAACGCATCCCATAAAGGAAATAGGAAAAGGTGAAAGAACCCCAATCAAAATCTCTAATGCGATCTACATCGCGGAGAGCTCTAATCAATACAAATGAGACAATCAAGGAATTATCTATAATGAAGCAGCCTCTAATGATTGACAGAAATAAACATCACATTATGCAATCTCTCTCCACCTGATTAGCAGGAGGAGGCTCTGATAAAGCTCTGCTAGAAGCATCAATGCTCAAGGGACCGAAATGGATGACCCAACCCTTGAGGGCCAAATGAGGTATCCCCAACAAGGATCTAACCGCAGCCGGGGAACTGTTCGTTACCAGGGGCACCCTCTCACCTGTAAACTCTAAATTAGTGATGAATCATCAATCCATCGGCGTCATCACCACCTCATAATCTAGTAGATGGAGCGACTGGCTCTGATGAAACCATCTCTCTGATAAAGCTCTTAAATATCCCCACAGACAATGTCACGGTGCAATAGAAAAGTAAGCCTTGAAGCCCCAAGAATGCACAATAACCTAGTAATTGGGATGAAGGCTCCTGTACAAGGAGTGAACACTAAACCGGTTCCCCCTAGGCTGAGTAAATTCGAGAACCTGCATTGAAAATCAAGGCTCAACCATTGCCAAAAATGGGAGAAAAAACAAGTCAAGAAATTGAAATTTTCCAGTACCTCATTAGCATGGAGATGAACCGATGGGTGGCAACTCAAACCACCTAAAATTTCCTCAGTAAGAAAGTCCATCTCCTCCTCAGAAACTCCAGTCCTATCAATCCTAATAGGTGTTGCCTCTTTTTTTAGTTCAAATAAAAGAGCTCTAACTCATGCAAGCATACATGTATCAACAAGTAATACAGAGCAAATAAAGTATCGATCCCACAGGAAAAGTTGTTTAATTTAAATTACTATGCATCAACTAAATCACTATATTTATATACTCAAACTAATGAATATGATTGGTTTATTACTCTAATCGCAAATAACAACTAAAACAAGAATAAAGATGTAATAAATCAAATCTAAAAGTAATGGGATCCTAACTTCATTTAATATTTCATTTAATCACCACAATCATGCAAGACTTATTCACATATCATAGGAAAGTAGCCAAGAGCACTAAACGAGTCATAGCCATTTTCAATGCACTATGACCGCCTTACAAACATCCATGACGATAGACTCTATGTAATCATCAATATAACCAAAATCACTATATGTCTATATGAAATTGTAACCATATTGAATTTAAGTACAAGCCCTTATTCTAACTCATACGGTGAAACAATATATGTCTATCTGATTCACGAAATACACAAGCCATATAAAATGTTCCCCATATACACGCATCTTTATCATGATTACAATTCATACTTGCATGTTCATTGTCAATTCCATACAAGTACTGAAACGAATGGTGATCAAGCATTCATACATGCAAAACAATCATGATAGAAATCCCAAATGATATGTAAATCAATCCAGCATTCAAGTATGCAATCAAACCACATATTAAAATCCATTAGAATCCCATAATGGAGTTTAGTTCATGACTGAACCAAAAGCCATTATGGGATCAAAGCTAAACATGGCTAATAAGCAAGCAATTGAAAGATGAAAGATAGAAACAATCAAACCCAATTGCTGAATAAAATCCACTATTAACGTTCAACTCCTCATACAAATCCAGCAAAAATACTAATAAAATATCCACACTGGTAGAAAATCCCAAGAAGGAGTAGAAGAATAGAATTTAGGCCTCCTTCTACGTTGGAATCTCACTCCCCAGTGTAAACCCTAATCCCAAGATAAAAATACGTAACAATCGAATAATTACAATAATCCTCTTCTAACACCAGTCAGATCTCGTTTAAAAACCAATTACAACCTTTTAATTAAAAATTAAAATAAAACAAATCAGCATAAATCAGCATCACGTGCGGTAGCCTTCCCTCCCCGTGTACTTCTCATGGCAGGCGTGCAACTTGCGAGATGTCATGATCTCCAAGCGGGGTTCTCATGACGGGCGCGTTCCCATGCTTGTCCTACCGCGCGACTTCTGCACTTTTGGGTTCTTATTCTGTTCTTTGTCACGACCGATCCGTTCCGCTTCTCTTCCTTCATCCATCCAAATTTTAATCTTCCGCTTCTTGACCATCATGCCTCGTGATATCACAACAGTGCCTCGCTCATGCATCCATTCGCCTCATGCCTTCTAATTCCACCAAATTAGGCCGTTTCCTGCACTTTTTCACCCAAAAGGAGTTTTAAGTATATGCAATGCAAACTAACATGACATGCAACTAAAACACACTAAAAATTACTTGAGATAGGCATAGTTCGTGTGAATTGGTACTCAATAAGTAGGTATAAAACCCACTTATCAAATACCCCCAAACTTGAACTGTTGCTTGCCCTCAAGCAATGCATACTAATGAACAATGAAAATGCAGCTATATTACTATGCAACTAAATTATGATGCAACTAATCTCACATTGTCCAGCTATCACAGAAATTCAGTCCAAATTGCCTCAGCGAATTTTTCTAGATTCAAGAATACATATTCAAACCAAACTGTAGGCATAATGTCATACACTTGGATAATTCATAAATGCTATAGATATGCTGTGTGTGTGTGTTATATTCACCAAAACTTGGTTTAAGCAAAGAATACTCATGCTATATTGCTCAAAATAGAAAATTATAGTTTAAATCAAGATTCATGTGTACATATACAACAAAGACTATTCCAACATATCAAAACAAACTGAGGTTCAACAATGGGCTTAACTGCTTTAGTTTTACTCACGAGGGGCGATTTTTCGCACTTTTCCGCGGTGTTTATTGCTAGTTTTCTTTTCCTTTTTCTTTTTTTCTTTTTTTTCAAATGACTGTGCAATGTCTTACTCCATTAGGCAACACTGCTACCCCTTAGCGAGCTTTCGACCAACGACTCCCAGACCATGAAAGACCTTAGGACGCTAGGTGTAGAGACAATCCCCTCGGGCGCACTTACTTAAGTTGCCAGGACCCCGAAATAAGACTAGCCACGTTATTACTATATATATATATATATTTTTATACATAGATACCCATGTTTTCCCAAAGTTTAAAAATCAATGTTATAAATCGTCTAAGTTCATTTTCCACATATTTCCCTTTTAAAACTACATTTTCTATCGAGCAATGCAACACATCCTTCTTATACCTACAAGTGATTGTGAACACATTCGTGCAAACCGAAAGCATTTAAACATCATTATGAATTGCATTGTGTAAAACATTATATCTCAGCTCATATTATCCAAAATACTCAAAAATCGTTTAAAAATTCACTATCATCATCGGCTAGACAAAAAATTTCTATACGGCAAGAACTGTGAGATATGCAAACTAAACATGAACATGCAACTATATATGTAAAAATAACTATATGATGCAAAAATTTAAACTAAACATGCAAAAACTACAAAAATTATACTAATCCTACCAAAACTAAAGAATTAAACTAATCATGCTCAACTACATGCAACTACACACTACCCCAATACCCCCAAACTTATAATATTCAATGCCCCATTGAATGAAGGTAAAGGGTAACGAAAAACTCCCCTAATGATTGGTGTTACCACCCTCTTCGGGTGGTGAATCTGGTGGTGGATATGGCGCTGCTATTCCAAACTGAGGCCATTCCAGCGTCGTTCCTTGATGCGCAAAAGCTTTGGCCAAGGCCCTCGTGAGTCCCATCGCAAACATACCCAGATTATCGTACATGGCATCGACTTTTCGCTCCAACCTTCGGAGCTGGCGATCAACATGTGTGAGACCCTAGATTTTATCAATAAAGATTTAAATTTTGTCAAAATAATTTTTTAATATTATGGTGTGAATTTGAGATAATATTATAGTTATGGGTAGTATTTATAAATTTTGCAAAGTATGCAAGTGGTTATATTATATTCGATTGGTCGGGAATATTCGGTTTAGCGAGGAATATTAAATACAACTACTCAATCATTGGTGGACCCCACAATGTAATTATTATCGGATTGAGAAAATGACAAAAATATTTTATTGAAATAACTAATGGAGTTTTACTGATTGATCTTGTTGAACTACTTTCAGTAGTAAAAGTACGATGTCGTGTGGTTGCATAGTAAGCACACCAGTATTGATTATTGATGCTTATGTGAGAAGTCACTCGGTTTGATTCCATATCGATTAATAATATGAATTATTATAGCGATAATGACGTTTTGTTTTATTCAGTATTATTAACGTAATAAAATGAAACATCTTTTATATAAAATGTATACTTTATTAAAGTTATTCTATAAATAGAATATATTATATTTTATTATGCATAGTGTTGCATAGTGTTTTGCATAGTGTTGCATAGTGTTTGCATAGTAAAATGTTTTTATATAAATAGAATATATGATATTTTATTTAAAAGATTTTGCTTTAAATATGGATTTGTCGATTAAAGTAAATCAATCTGCACTGCTCATGGATTAATTACTATGCATTCTATTTTCCTATAAATAGAAGCTCATTCCTTCAATTCAATCTTAAACTGAAACTACAGAGAGAAATTATAGAGAGAAGCTATAGAGAGAAAAATCTATAGAGAGAGAAAGAAGAGTATCCTCGGTACTTCACTACTTTGCTATCCAAAGTGTCTTTTACTACGGTAAGATATTATTTGTTGTACCTGTAAGGGGTATTATTCTTTCTTATTCATGAAGAGAACTTCATTATTCCATTCATTATTATTACGTTGGAATAACTTTTGTAAAAGTGGCATACCCTATACATAACTTTTCGTATACAGCGGTTTACCCTATACTTGGTGACATTCTTCTATTATTCTTATTTGGAACATCTCATGCATGTGTTTTACAGGACTGGTTCCGCTTTTTATTATTCTCATTGGAACATCCTCATGCATGTGTTTTTACACCGGACTGGTTCCGCTCTTTATCATTCTGTTGGAATATCCTATCGTGTGTTTTTACACCGGATCCGGTTCCATCTTTATTATTCTCATTGGAACATCCTCTTGCATGGTATAAATTTCACCGACCGGTTCCGTTATTATTATTCTTGGAATAACTCAATCTATCTGCAATCTGCATGCACGGTGATTTTCTTTGTTATTCCATTCTTTATTATACCCAAATTGGTTAAAACTTTGACTTATACTCCATGAAATTAGTAGAATATTCTTGATATTTGCGTTTCATCCAAAGATATCTTTCATGGAAATATTCTGCGATCATTCTTGAATTTTACTCTACAAAATAATGATCATGTTGACAATTTGGGCGTTAATAATTCCCGAATAAATTAATTCGTGAACTTGTTTTATTGAATTATTATGTCATTGTCATCATCCTCATGTTATATTATGTTATCTTTGGCTTACGTGCATAGATGAACTTAGTATGATTATGACCGAGGATCATTCGGTATAATCACGGCTTGTTATAAATGATGTGATAAAAGTCCTCGATTGGCCCTGTAATGCTTTGTGATGGATAGTTTTGGTATGATTATGACCGGGGGTGATTCGGTATAGTCATGACCATTGATAATTTGATGAAAATCCTTGACCGTGTGGTACATGGATGATTAGATATTGTGGTTTATTCATTAAACCGAGTCTTAGTGATAAAAATTGATGAAAACCTTTTAAAACCTAAAAGATAGTAGACTTTATTTTCTACTCGACTCTTTTAATGGATTACATATTCATTGCAGATTAAACCGTTTGTCTATTGTATTTTATCGCTTTAACATCATTGAAGGCTAATGATAATTTATTCTCGCATTATCTTAGTCATAATATTTCTTCTTGGGCTAGTTGAGCTCACCTTTTTCTTTCACCGTTCTCTTCAAGAAATGAGAACATAGGCCGGGACTTGAGTCGGGGAACGGAGTAATGGTCCGAGAGGATAGCATTAGTAGTCCTCACTATTCTCGTGAAATAGTGTGATAATAGTTGTAATGAGGACTCCTTTTGAGTTTGTATAATATCTAGTAGACAATATTTGTATTCAAACTCACGCTTTATGTCGTATTGTACCATATGATTTATATTAGTAAGTTGTATTTGAATTTATGTACCATGTAAGTGGCGACCCAAGATGGGTGACGATACCTAATTTTGGGGCGTCACGGTTGGTATCGAGCTTAGGGATATGATCCACGGCCGAGGTGTGAGATAAGAACTAGGAGGGAGAGATTTTAATTCCTTCGCTAGTATGACCTACCTAAATTTATTTGGTATTTAATTGGTCGGTCAGAGTATAGGGATAATATGTGATATGTTAATTAACCCTTATTTTGTGACAGTGTTTGAGAATGACATCTGAAAATGCTGAGATAAGCAATGAAGCACATGAGAGTGTTGATTCAAATTTCAAACAAAAGGTAACGACCAACAACACGATAATAATCATATTTTGGTGGCAACGGCCATCGAACAATGATAACCATCGTGGGGAAATTATTATGCTAAAATGGTAACCACTTCTTGTGGTAATCATGGCAAAGATAATAGAAGTGGAAATTGCAAGAAGAAAAGGTCATTTAGCTCAATTTTGTTGTGCACCAAAGTCAAGTCTAGCTGGGACGGTGGCACCAAAGGTGGATATGGACAAAACAAAGTCGTTGGTTTTAGGAAGTGCATTTTTCATGACTTCTCAAAAAGCGAGTAAACCGAACGAAGTTAGCACGGGTTAGTTAATTATAAATTACGAAGTTTATACCTTATAAGATACTGGTTCTACCCATTATTTTATCTCTCTTGCTTATGTTCAACGCTTTAAATTTGACTCAGGAGAAGTTAGACTTTGACTTATTGGTTGAAACTTCGTTAGTAGGAGCCTTACGTTATCGCTACTATTTTTAAATCTTGTTTGATTCAAATAAACACTTTCACGTTACACGTCGATTTTATCTTTTGAAAATACTTGCCTTTGATGTGATTTTAGGAATCAATTGGTTAAATACTCATCATGATTTTTTGTAAGGTTGTTAGCTTTCATACTCTTAACCAACCCGTTATGCTTAATTCAAAGTAACCAAACCACTAAAGTCAATCATTGTCATATCAAGCCATAAGTAAAGAGCCCCGATCCTTTCGTTGTTGACTTCCTTGTGTGGAATGCACCGCGGACTTTCTCGTAGGCGACGTCATTGGATGAAGATGGCAAGTTGATAGGTATCATTGTGAGGTGCTATCCAGGTTAAGGGATGGAAGTCACAGTTGGTATTAATGTGACGTACTATCCAAGTCTTGGACGAGAGTAACAATTTTGAATGATATTTCTATCATTAATAAATTTCTTGGCGTATTCTTGAAGACTTCCTAGCCTACCCTAGAGCGTGAAATCGAATTTTGTATTGACCCCAGTACAAAACCCATTTCTTATACCCTCAAATATTTCTTCAACTAAAATGAATAGCTTTACGTGGTTTATGATGAAAGTCATAATAAAAGCATTGGACTAATGAAAATCATGGGTATTCGTGGTATTAGTAAGTGTTATGATGAGTTATGTTGGTTAGTATGTGAAAACATGAAAGTTTCTTAGAAATCACAAAGAGTTGAAAATCAGATTTTGGTGAAAAACGTAATATGAAATTCAATTGACCAAATCTCTTATTATATTTTGAATTTTTGAGTGTGGTCAAGTCCTAGAGTTAGATCTATGAGTTACCTAACTAATCAAAGTGGAATTACTGGAAAAGGTGTTGTAGATTTTTGTGTGGACTGATTTTAGCAAAGGAGTGCAAAGCTGCAAAAAACCGAAAAAGCTGCTGCCATGATTTTAGAGGGGCTGTTTCGGCCACTAAATTTATGTGAAAAATTCTGGCCTTTTGGGACATGAAGGTGTATGGTATAAAGTACTTCCTGTCCAAAAATGAGCTCATTCTGACTTAAAATGAGCAAGTTATGACTATTTAAATATTTAGGTTTTTTCGATTTAAAAACGCTATAACCGAGTTCTATAACTCACGACCATGAAATTTAAACTGGAAGCTCACGTTAACATGTGTAAGGTCCTGCCAATATTTGGGAATTTTTGGAGTTAAACTTGAGGTAGCTAATTTCTTAAGGAATTAATTAGAAATTGATTTTTGAAAAATAGTAAATGAATTTTAAAAATTCCGAGAAAAAATATATTTTCATTATGGGACTATATTATGCTAAATCCCAGAAAAGAAATATTTTTGGGATTGATTTGGTATTTTTCATGAAAATAGTTTAGTTACGAACATATGAGTTAAATATGTTATGTGAAGTAACAAAATTGAAAATAGGATTTTATGGCTAGAGAATCCTATATAGAGTATATGCATATTTTTTTATGAGGGATTTGATAATTGGTGATGATATCTTATGAGTATGGCAGTTTTGAATGATTAAATGCATTATATGGTAAAGCGTAAACAATTGAGATAAATTGTTTATAAATTTAAGAAGTATTGTTATAATATTAATGATATTAGATTATGAGATTATTAAGTGATTGATAACATGGGGATATTCTTGAATCCTGGATAAATTATATTATAAATGTTTAATATTTATCCTTTATCTCATTTGATTGATTCTTTATATCATTATCCTCATGCTTATATTATGTTGAAAGTCATCTGTGGTCGTAGTGCATAGATGGACTTGGTATGATTATGACCGAGGATTGTTCGGTATAATCATAACCGTAATTGAAAACACGATTATCTTTGTACGTAGTGCATGGATAATTGTGGTCGTGATACTAATGAATACACGATTATCTTTGGTAGTAGTCGTGGATAATTTGTGGTTGTGATACTAATGAATACACGATTATCTTCGTAGTAGTGTATGGATAATTTGTGGTCGTGGATACTAATGAATACACGATTATCTTTGGTAGTAGTGCATGGATAATTTGTGGTCGTGATACTAATGAATACACGATTATCTTTGGTAGTAGTGCATGGATAATTTGTGGTCGTGATACTAATGAATACACGATTATCTTTGGCCGTAGTGCATGGATAATTTGTGGTCGATACTAATGAATACACGATTATCTGGTAGTAGTGCATGGATAATTCGTGGTCGTGATACTAATGAATATCCTTGGCACGTAGTGCGAGGATGATTCGATGATATGGATTAATTATTGAAATGAGTCTCAAAGAATGAAATATTAATTCATGGATGTGGTAAAAGTCATCTTTGGCCAGTAGTGCATTGATAGACTTGGTATGATTATGACCAAGGATTATTCGGTATAATCATGATCAGATTGAAAACACGAATATCCTTGGCGAGTAGTGCATGGATAATTCGTGGTCGTGATACTATTAAGTTGCGTCTCAAAGATTATTGGTTTTACTGATTGTATATCTTTGCTTTGTAGTGCAAAGATGAATTGTTAATGAATATCTTTGGTAGGATTGCAAAGATGAATTTAATGTTTTCAACGATAAAGGTATTCAAGGTATCCTCCATTCTTATCATACTGTGTATCGCATTAATAATTTCGAGGCGAAATTCCATAAGGAGGGAGATTGTGAGACCCCAGATTTTATCATCATAAAGATTTAAATTTTGTCGAAATAATTTTTAATATTATGGTGTGAATTTGAGATAATATTATAGTTATGGGTAGTATTTATAAATTTTGCAAAGTATGCAAGTGGTTATATTATATTCGATTGGTCGGGAATATTCGG
Organism: Panax quinquefolius; assembly: GCA_020205615.1. Taxonomy (NCBI): domain Eukaryota; kingdom Viridiplantae; phylum Streptophyta; class Magnoliopsida; order Apiales; family Araliaceae; genus Panax; species Panax quinquefolius. Next base: position 124,522,049 of record CM035167.1, read on the forward strand.
TTTAGCGGAAATATTCGGTATACAACGGCTCAATCATTGGTGGACCTGGCAAATGTAATTATTGTTTGGATTGAGAAAACGACAAAAATATTTTATTGAAATAACGACGGAAGTTTTACCGCTGATATCTTGTTGAACTACTTTCGGTAGTAAAAAGTACGAAGAATACGTGGTTGCATAGTAGCACACGGTATTGATTATCGATGCTTATGTGAGAAGTCACTCGGTTTGATTCCATTATTGTCGATTAATAATATGAATTATTATAGCGATAATGACGTTTTTTTTTATTCAGTATTATTAACGTAATAAAAAGCGAAACATCTTTTATATAAAATAGAATACTTTATTAAAGTTATTCTATAAATAGAATATATTATATTTTATTATGCATAGTGTTGCATAGTGTTTTGCATAGTGTTGCATAGTGTTTGCATAGTAAAATGTTTTTATATAAATAGAATATATGATATTTTATTTAAAAGATTTTGCTTTAAATATGGATCTGTCGATTAAAGTAAATCAATCTGCAGGCCAGCTCATGGATTAATTACTATGCATTCTATTTTCCTATAAATAAGCTCATTCCTTCATTATTTTCTTACTTAATTCACCTTTGAAACTCTGTAGAGAGAAAATTATAGAGAGCTAAGCAGAGAAAATCTATAGAGAGAAAGAAGAAGAGTATTCTGTACTTCACTACTTTGATATCCAAAGGTCTTTTACTGTAAGGATATTATTTGTTTATAATAAGAAAGGGGTATTATTCTTTCTTATTCATGAAGAGAACTTCATTATTCCATTCATTATTATTCATTTGGAATAACTCGTAAAAGTGGCATACCCTATACATAACTTTGACACGCGGTTTACCTATACTTGGTGACATTCTTCTATTAATCTGGCTGGAACATCCTCGCATGCGTGTGTTTTACACCGACCGGTTCCGCTTCTTTATTATTCTCATTGGAACATCCTGTGCATGTGTTTTACACCGGACCGGTTCCGCTCTTTATCATTCTCGTTGGAATATCCTATCATGTGTTTTACACCGATCCGGTTCCATCTTTATTATTCTCATTGGAACATCCCGCTTGCATGAATTTCACCGACACGGTTCCGTTATTATTATTCTGTTGAATAACTCCGCATCTGCAAGTATACCGCATGCATGGTGATTTCCTTTGTTATTCCATTCTTTATTATACCCAGGTTGGTTAAAACTTTGACTTCTATACTCCATGAAATTAGTAGAATATTCTTGATATTCATGTTTCATCCAAAGATCTTTCATGGAAATATTCTCATGATCATTCTTGAATTTTACTCTACAAAACAAGATCATGTTGACAATTTGGACGTTAATAATTCCCGAATAAATTAATTCGTGAACTTGTTTTATTGAATTATTATGTCATTGTCATCATCCTCATGTTATATTATGTTATCTTTGGCTTACGTGCATAGATGAACTTAGTATGATTATGACCAGGGATCATTCGGTATAATCATGGCTTGTTATAAATGATGTGATAAAAGTCCTCGAAGGGCACTGTAATGTCATGATGGATAGTTTTTGGTATGATTATGACCAGGGTGATTCGGTATAGTCATGACCATTGATAATTTGATGAAAATCCTTGATCGTGGTACATGGATGATTAGATATTGTGGTTTATTTATTAAACCGAGTCTTAGTGATAAAATTGATGAAAACCTTTTAAAACCTAAAAGATAGTAGACTTTATTTTCTACTTGACTCTTTTAATGGATTACATATTCACCGCAGCTTAAACTGGTTGTCTCATTGTATTTTATCGGTTTAACATTGTTGAAGGCTAATGATAATTTATTCGCATTATCTTAGTCATAATATTTCTTCTTCGGGTTAGTTGAGCTCACCCTTTCTTTCACTGTTCTCTTGAAAATGAGAACATAGCCGACGAGCCTCGGGAACGGAGTAATGGTCCGTGAGGATAGCATTAGTAGTCCTCACTATTCGCGTGAAATAGTGTGATAATAGTTGTAATGAGGACTCCTTTTGAGTTTGTATAATATCTAGTAGACAATATTTGTATTCAAACTCACAGCTTTATGTCGTATTGCATACCACAGCTTATATTAGTAAGTTGTATTTGAATTTATGTACCATGTAAGTGGCGACCCAAGATGGGTGACGTATACCTAATTTTGGGGGCGTCACAACATGGGTGGCATGTGTTTGCGTGGACGGGCCTGCCTCATCTGTCTGAGGGGGCTGCTATGGTGGCTCTGGAAAAGTAGGCTAAATGATAAATCCTAGTCCGCATGGGTGGGGTACACCACTCGCCCAATCTTTAAATTTTGCAATTGTGGCATGAGTGATGGCGTGGCTTGGGTGCTTCAGCTGCTCTTTATTCCATTAGACTCCTTGTTGGGTACATAGCATGGCTACCACAGATGCATGTGGAATAGTCCCAGTTCTACTCCCTCGCATATAACGCAGCATGTTTTGATGAATTAAATGGCCTACATCAATGTACTTGCCTTTGATGATGCCCCATAAAATAATAGCACGCTCAGTGGTTATTGCATTGTGGTGAGCTGACGGAACTAGCTTGGCACAGATAAACAGGTTCCATGCTTGGGCATAACGATTCAAGCCAGACGATGAAAAAGATTTTGGCTCAGTTATCCCTGCCTTATACTTCCATTTGGTGCCCGGAATACACAATTCAGTAATCACTACTGCTAGATCCATTTCTAAATGTGCACCGTCTATCCAATTGGCAGACCTGGTGGGTGGTGCATCATATATATTAAAAACTGCTCTGATCACTGGAGGTCAAAAATCCACCTGATCTTCTCGAACCAGCGTTATTCCTGCTATTATCATCTCCCTAGCATTCGTATAAAATTCTTAAATAATCCCCATATGGATAGGCATAGGAGATGTAGTCAAGCCAACCCAACCTCTTTCTCGTATCATATACCAGAGTTGGCCATCCTACTTTTCAGGTAGAAGTCCCCGTTCCTTCACAAAAGATTTGGCCACGCTCCGATAATAGTCCTGCTGGGCCTCCAAACTGATAAATTTACTCTCGTCCAGGACATCCTCTTCTTGGTTATCGGAAGAAGATGCTAATGAAGAAGAGATGAAGATTGAGCGTGCTCTTTTTGGACCCATGTGCGGATGATAGAGAGAATGCAGATGAATTGCTTGATGAGCGTACCCCCAAACTGACTAATACACAACCCAAACAGAACCCTAGATTTATGCCAGGGGAGAGATTTGTGGGTATGAACTTTTATGAGAGCTGAGGATTCTTATAATTATGGGATAACAGAAGAATACGCTTCTATTATATCAGCTAAGAGACCCAATTAAACCACGACTCAGTTTTTAAACTTAATAAAAAAAAATCCACGTCACCGGCTTGGCCTTGCCACCTGAGTTTTTTCGAACACGCGCCGCGCGCGTGCATCACTAATCACGAGATGTGTGGCGCGACGGTAAAAGCGCTGTTCTTAATATACAATCATTGTGCATTGCATGACCACGCTTCTTATCTTCTTGAGTTTACTCCCAAACTGATTACATAGTGAGATTTCACTTGAAGATTCCTGCAGCACACCATTTACCCGTATCAATGTGTGAATTCTGGAATAAGCATAACTGAACAAGTAGATTCTATATAATACTAAAACACTGTCCCATGCAGACTCTATTACACACTCACTTATGCTCACATAGCCCTCTATTACGAATGAAATAAAGATGAACTAGCTAAATACACTACTGAATAAATAAAAAGAAAATAGAGATAGAGATAATGGGTTGTCTCCCATCAAGCGCTAATTTATAGTCAATTAGCTTGACTGTCTCTGATGCTTATGTCGAAAAAAGAATTGAGGTGACTTTCTGTCTGTCTACCTCACCACCAAAGTAATGCTTCAAGCGTTCTCCGTTCACCTTAAAAGGCTTGTCTGGCAACGTATCGAATACTTTAATTGTACCATGCGAAAAAATAGTTTTCACTGTAAATGGTCCTGACCACCTCGATTTCAGCTTCCCGAGAAAAAGTTTAAGTCTGGAGTTATAAAGTAAAACCCTTTGTCCCGGTTCAAATGCTCTCTCAATGATTTTTCGGTCATGCCATTTCTTTACTTTCTCCTTATAAAGCTTCGAATTCTCGTATGCCTGTAATCTGAATTCATCCAACTCATTGAGTTGGTGTAGGTGTTTCTCCCCGATAGCTTTCAAATCAAAATTTAGCTTTCGAATTGCCCAATATGCTTTATACTCTAGCTCCATAGGAAGGTGGCAGGCTTTTCCATACAAGAGCTGAAAAGGTGACATACCCAACAGCGTCTTATATGTCGTCCTATAAGCCCATAGTGCATCATCCAACTTCAATGACCAGTCCTTCCTTGTGGGATTCATAACTTTCTCCAGGATTCTCTTAACTTCTCGATTTGACACTTCAGCTTGGCCATTTGTTTGCGGGTGATATGATGTAGCAATGCGATGGTTCACCCCGTATTTAGCCAACAAAGCTATAAATTTCTTGTTGCAAAAGTGATTGCCTTCGTCACTGATGATAGCCCTTGGAGTCCCAAACCTCGTGAAGATACTTTTGTGTAAAAATCTGAGGACGGCCTTGGCATCACTTGTCGGAAGAGCTGCCACTTCTACCCATTTCAAGACATAATCTACAGCGAGCAGGATGTAGAGATTTCTACAAGAAGAAATGAAAGGCCCCATGAAATCAATTCCCCATACATCAAAAATTTCTACTTCCAGGATTGTATTCAATGGCATTTCATTCCTTTTAGAGATGTTCCCCACTCGCTGACATCTATCACACCGCTGGACAAAATTGTATGCATCCTTGAAAATTGTCGGCCAGTAGAATCCTGCTTGTAGTATTCTAGCCGTTGTTCTTTCACCACCATAGTGACCTCCATACACAGTAGAGTGACAATCCTGTAGAATCCCCTTGGTCTCTCTATACGGAATACACCTTCTTATCACTTGATCAGAACACTGTTTAAATAAATAAGGCTTATCCCATATATACCATTTGACGTCATGCAGAAATTTCTTCTTTTGATAACCCACCAAATCAGAAGGTAACATCTTACTCACCAAATAGTTTGCGTAGTGTGCAAACCATGGCACTTCCTCTTTCACCACAAATAACTGCTCATCTGGAAAGGATTCATTGATTAAAACCTTATCATCTGCCTCCCTTTCCAGATTCTCAAGTCGAGATAAGTGGTCCGCCACTTGGTTTTTAGTGCCCTTCCTGTCCTTGATTTCCAAATCAAATTCCTGCAGTAATAAAATCCATCTGATCAACCGAGGCTTTGCATCCTTCTTTGCCACTAAATGTCGAATTGCTGCGTGAACCGTATACACTATCACCTTTGTGATGATCAAATATGCTCAAAATTTATCAAAGGCGTACACCACTGCCAATAACTCTTTCTCCGTGGTGGTGTAGTTCAACTGTGCATCTGTAAGGGTCTTGCTGGCATAATAAATGACATGAAACATCTTCTCTTTCCTCTGCCCCAAAGCAGCCCCTACAGCATAATCATTGGCATCACACATCAGCTCAAATGGCAAATCCCAATCTGGTGCAGTAATAATTGGTGCTAATGTTAATTTCCTTTTTAGGTGCTCAAATGTCGACACGCAAGCCTCATTAAAGTTAAAATGCGCATCCTTCTCCAATAAACTGCATAATGGTTTAGTTATCTTGGAGAAGTCCTTGATGAATCTGCGGTAAAAACCTACATGTCCCAGAAAGCTGCGAACACCTTTTACCGAAGTAGGTGGTGGCAATTTCTCTATAGTTTCCAGCTTTGCCCTATCTACCTCGAGTCCCTTCTTCGACACTTTGTGTCCCAGTATGATTCCTTCTTGTACCATAAAATGGCATTTTTCTAAGTTCAGTACTTGATTTGTTTCGACATACCGCTTCAAAACCATCACTAAATTCTCAAGGCATAGATCAAACGAGTCCCCGAAGACTGAGAAGTCATCCATAAATACTTCTACATTCTGTTCCACCATATCTGAAAATATAGCCATCATGCATCTCTGAAAGGTGGCGGGAGCATTGCACAACCCGAAGGACATCCTTCTGAAGGCGAATGTACCGGAAGAACATGTGAAAGTTGTCTTTTCCTGGTCTTCTGGAGCTATCATAATTTGATTATAACCCGAATGTCCGTCCAGTAGGCAATAGTACTCATGACCGCTTAATCATCCAACATCCGATCAATGAATGGGAGTGGAAAATGATCTTTCCTTGTAGCTTTGTTGAGTCTGCAGAGTCCATGCATACTCTCCACCACCACGCCACTGCTCATATTGGAATCAACTCATTATTCTCATTAGTCACTACTGGTCCATGCCACCCATTTTCATACACACATCGCATTGGGCTCACCCATGAGTCGCCCGAGATCGGATAGATTATGCCCAAGATCCACCATTTTAGTACCTCTTTCTTAACCACTTCTTTCATTATCGGATTAAGTCTCATTTGTTGCTCAACTGACGGCTTACTTTCATCTTCCATCAGGATTTTATGCATGCAAAACGAAGGGCTGATCCTTTTGATATCTGATATGGTCCAGCCAATAGCTGATTTAAACTCTCGAAGCACTCGTAGCAGTTTTTATTCCTGAAAAAATGTTAATGCAGAAGAAATAATCACAGGTAGCTTTGAATCTTTATTTAAAAATGCGTACCTGAGATGTTCTAGAAGTGGTTTTAATTCAAGTTCTGGAGGCGTCTCAAGAGATGGCTTCAATTTTACTAAGGATTCTCCAGCTTTTGTCAATGGCTCAACAGGTGTTCTGAATTTTCTGACTTGTGGAGTGGTATCCAGATATTGCACAAGTTCGTCAAGTTTCTCGTCCTCCAAATCTGAATTTTCAGTAATTACACTCCTCAAAGGTTCATCATCCACTAAACTCTGTACTTCATCATTTACGACCTGATCCACCAAATCAACCAGGAAACATTCCTCTTCATCTGCTGAAAACTTCATAGCTTTGAAGACATTAAAGGTGACATCTTGATCATGAACACTAATAGTGAGTTCCCCCTTCTGCACATCTATCAGAGTCTTTCCTATGGCTAAGAATGGTCTTCCCAGTATGATTGGTATATTTTTATCTTCCTCATAATCCAAAATGATTAAGTCAGCCGGAAAGATAAATCTGTCCACCTTCACTAATACATCTTCAACAATTCTCCGTGGATACGTGATGGATCTGTCAGCTAGCTGCAAAGAAATGTTTATTGGCCTTGGCTCCGGTAATCCCAACTGATTGAATACTGACAAGGGCATCAAATTTATACTTGCCCCAAGATCACATAAACACTTTTCAAAATTCATCTTCCCGATTGTGCACGGGATTGTGAAACTACCTGGATCCTTCACCACGGGAGGTAACTTTTTCTTTGAGTAATCTTGACTTTGCATTCTTCTTCACAAGGCTCTTGTCTCAATTCGTCTAATCTCCTCTTCCTTGACATTATACCCTTCATGAACTTTGCATAGCTTGGAATTTGTTCCAATGCCTCGGGGAAAGGTATATTGATTTGTAACTTTTTAAATATCTCCAGAAACTTTTTGAATTGCTTATCTTCCCTTTGCTTATTTAATCTTTGCGGATACGGAACTTGCATGTGAATTGGTGGTACTGAACTCTTAAGCTCTCCTCTGAACCTGCTTTATCTTTCTCTTCCTGCTGAACCTCAGACTTTTCCAGATTTTCTTCTTCAACGGTCACCGCTTCTCTTCCTTCTACTTCTGGCGCGTCCTCCTCAAGGTAATTGAAGGCGCGGCGGCGCGACTTGCAGTGTCTGCAGTGTTTTTCCCAGATCTCAATGTGATAGCTTGACACTGTTCCTTCCCGTCTCTTCATGGATTTGTTTCTGTATTACTCGGCAATGAACCCTGGGGCCTGTTTGTAAGCATGTTCGCCATCTGCCCCATCTGAGTTTCCAGATTCTTAATAGCCACTGCTTGGATTTTGATCATAAGTTCTGTATTTGCCATGTATTTCATCATCATCTCCTCCATTTCTGATTTCTTTTCTTGCTGAGGTGCAGCTGGAGTGTGATGTTGTTGTTGTTGAGAAAATCCCGGCGGAAAAGGTGGTCTAGGATTAAACTGTGGCTGCGCTGGTTGTGTCTGAAACTGATTATTTGATTGAAACTGATTCTGCTGATTCCCTTAGTTATTTGACCAACTAAAGTTTGGATGATTTCGGTTGTTGGGGTGGTATGTGTTCAAAACTAACCTTGGTCTTTTTTGTAATTGCTCACATATTGTACCGACTTCAGAGCTGATAGCATATTGCTCTGTCGAGTGTGACCCCGCACAGATCTCATATACGAAGGCAACCGTCTTCGTTTTACCTTCTGCTAATGTGTCTATTTTCTTCGCCATGGCTGCCATCTGTGCTGACAACTGCGTGATAGCATCTACTTCCAACACATCTGCAACCTTGGGTTGTGGCATTCGAGATGTAGGATTCTGAAAATCATTTGATGCCATTGTCTCGATAAGGTTATAGGCTTCCTCATAGCTTTTTGCCCATAATGCCCCTCCTGCAGCTGCATCTATAATCGGTCTCGACTGTCCCAATCCATTATAGAACGTGTTAATCAGCATCCAATCTGGCATTCCGTGGTGTGGACACTTCCTCAACATCTCTTTATATCTTTCCCATACTTCATATAAGGACTCGCCCTGTTGTTGCTCAAACTGAGAGATAACTGTCCTCATCTTTGCAGTCTTAGCCATTGGAAAGAACTTGGCTAAGAATTTATGTGCTAAGTCCTCCCATGTAGTTATAGATCCTGCTGGCAAAGAATGAAGCCAACTTCTTGCTTTGTCCCTCAATAAGAATGGGAATAGCCTAAGTCTGATAGCATCCTCCGTCACACCGTTGTATTTGAATGTATCACAAATTTTGATGAAACTTAACAGGTGTTCATTCGGATCGTCTGTAGTGGCACCCCAAACCGTGTCTTGAATTTTGCATACCATCCTAATAGTGCCCATTTTTATCTCAAATGTATTGGTCGCTATCATTTGGTCTGACGATGCTAGACTGTAATTCATTGATATTGGGCATGGAATATTCCTTCAGAGCCCTATGCTCCTCTCCTTGCTCTTCTCCTTGTACCTCAGCTGCCATATTAGCTGTGGTACTTTCTAACTGTGCTTGTAAATTTCTACGAACACTAGCTTTCCAACCTCTCCCGTTTATATTGTCCTGAATAGGTGTTAAGTCGGGGTTGGATGATCGCGTGCGCATAAAAATTTATACAAATTCCTGAAACAAAAACAAAAATAGAAATGAGATAAGAATGGATTTGTCTAAGTCATACAATATAGCTTAAAACTAATGATAATAATAATAATTTAAACACCTTTCCCTGGCAACGGCGCCAAAAACTTGTTGCCTCTTTTTTTAGTTCAAACAAAAGAGCTCTAACTCATGCAAGCATACATGTGTCAACAAGTAATACAGAGCAAGTAAAGTATCGATCCCACAGGGAAAGTTGTTTAATTTAAATTAATATGCATCAACTAAATCACTATATTTATATGCTCAAACTAATGAATATGATTGGTTTGTTACTCTAATCGCAAATAACAACTAAAACAAGAATAAAGATATAATAAATCAAATCTGAAAGTAATGGGATCCTAACTTCATTTAATCATAACTATCATGCAAGACTTATTCATATATCATAAGAAAGTAGACAAGAGCACTAAACGAGTCATAGCCATTTTTCAATGCACTATGACCTAATTACACAACATCCACAAGCGATAGACTCTATGTAATCATCAATATAACCAAAATCACTATATGTGTATGTGAAATTGCAACCATATTGAATTTAAGTACAAGCCCTTATTATAACTCATACGGTGAAACGGTATATGTCTATCTGATTCACGAAATACACAAGCCATATAAAACAGCCCCATATACGCATGCTATCATGATTACAATCCATACTTGCATGTTCATTGTCAATTCCATACAAGTATTGAAACGAATGGTGATCAAGCATTCATACATGCAAAACAATCATGATAGAAATTCCAAATGAAATGTAAATCAATCCAGCATTCAAGCATGCAATCAAACTACATATTAAAATCCGTTAGAATCCCATAATGGAGTTTAGTTCATGACTGAACCAAAAGCCATTATGGGATCAAAGCTAAACATGGCTAATAAGCAAGCAATTGAAAGATGAAAGATAGAAACAATCAAACCCAATTGCTGAATAAAATCCACTATTAACGTTCAATTCCTCATATAAATCCAGCAAAAATACTAATAAAATATCCACACTGGTAGAAAATCCCAAGAAGGAGTAGAAGAATAGAGTTTAGGCCTCTTTCTACGTTGGAATCTCTCTCCCAGTGTAAACCCTAATCCCAAGATGAAAATATGTAACACTGAATAATTCTGAATAATCCTCTTCTGACACCAGTCAGATCTCGTTTAAAAACAAATTATAATCCTTTTAATTAAAAATTAAAATAAAACAGATCAGCATAATCAAGATCGCGCATGCGCCGTGGCGTGCCTCCCCAGATACTTTCTCGGCAGGCGCAACTTGCAGTGTGTCATGATCTCCAAAGGGTTCTCGCTGCGAGCTGTTCCCATGCTTGTCTGCCTGGCTTCTCTTGCACTTTGGGTTCTTGTTCTGTCTGCTTTGCACTAATGCATTTCACCGCTCCTTCCTTCATCCATCCAGCTTAATCTTCTACTTCTTGACCCTCATGCCACGCATATCACAACTTGTGCCTCGCTCATGCATCCATTCGCCTCATGCCTTCTAATTCCACCAAATTAGGCCGTTTCCTACACTTTTCACCCAAAAGGAGTTTTAAGTATATGCAATGTAAACTAACATGAAATGCAATAAAAACACACTAAAAAGTACTTGAGATAGGCATAGTTTGCGTGAATTTGTACTCAATAAGTAGGTATAAAACCCACTTATCAATAGGACGAATCACAAACTCGATCATCACATCATGCCTGGAATAATCATGTCAACTCGTGTTATTTTAACATACATCCCCTGTAGAGTTAAACATGCATGCACATTAAAATACCCAGACTCATGAAATTTTTTTTGTCAGTCTCCTTTGTAAAATGGACTATCCACATGCACATAGGCACGAATAGGTGGCCATTCAGTAGCACACCAACCCAAATCATGAACATTTCATATAATAAACATTAAATTGAGCCCAATGGTAGCTAAATTGTCATATGCAATTGAAAAAACATTTCATGCTCATTTGTCCTAAAATAGGATAGTTGCACTAGCCAAAATGGGTATAAATTGACTTTTGAAGAAATGTTTTTTTTTTCACATCATAACATTCAGCATGGTAAAAACAAGCATTTACTAGGCCCGTTTAATTTTATCAAATTATATAAGCATACATATTTGTTATATTGTGTTTAACTTATTAAGCATGAAATATTGCGTTCTAACGGTCAAAACTTGAAAAAAAAGGATGTAAACGTTACCTTAAGTGTGCAGAACGTTTATATGGTGATAGATTTTGAGAAAAGCAGTCCGGACTGAGTAGATCTGAGTGAGAAATTCGGATTTTTCATAGGGAATCAAGTTAAAAGTGACTTATGAATGGGCTAGGGGGTGTAAAACCACCATGACCTTTTAATGGTCTACTGCGCAGAATCCATGAGTCTACTACGGAAGTCCAGGGTGGGTCCTACCACCTCCTATTTGATCCAATTTGAGGTCCGACAGGTCTCTCAAAATCCAAAAAGTTAAATTAAGAAAAAAAGGTTCTACGCGATTGAGCGGAAAACACCTAAAATCCCAAAAAAACTGGGAATATGAAATTCTCAGTTAAGCTATTGGTATCATCTTAATGAAGCATTGGAGAAACCCGGTCAGGATAACTTTGAAAACTATCTTCATCAGAAGGAATGATGATAGAATTTGTTATAGAAGAAATCCCCGGCAAAGCATCGGGAAGGGTTCGACGATGTAAGTTGTTGAACACTACTTCAGCGAAGATATCGGTCTGTATGATATTGCAAACCATTGGCATCAACCAAGCGTAGCATCGGGGATAGGTCTGATGATGTAAGTCATTGAACACTACTTCAGCAAAGATATCGTTATGTCTAATATTGTAAACCGTTGGCGTCAATCCAGCGTAGCATCAGGGAAGGGTCCGATGATTTAAGTCGTTGAACACTACTTCAGCGAAGATATCAGTCTTTTTGGTATTGTAAACCGTTGGCATCAACCCAACGTAGCATCGAGAAGGTTTGGTGATAACAGCCTTTGTAAACTACCATGTTAGTAGGCATCGAGGTAATTCGGCGGTGACAATCATTGATACTCTATCCCCAGCGAAGATATCAAGAATGTTTGATGAAATTATAAGCCGTTGAGAACTACTTTAACAAAGATATCGAGATATTCGGTATTGTAAACCGTTGGTGACATCCCCAGCGTAGCAGCGGCATTCAACCCGGTGATAAAACCTTAAAAACTACCGTTCGAGTGGGCATCATCATCAACCTGATGATAGAACGTTGTAAACTATCAGCATAAATATCAGGAAGGTCCGGTGATTTCAGAGCATCATCCCCAACACAGATATAGAAAACATCTCAGCATATCTTCATCAAACAAGTATCGGCAACACCGATGAAAATCAAAATCGTTGGACTCAACACCAGCGTAGGCATCAGCAACACTGATGGAAAGTCCACCGTTGGAGACAGCCCCAACGTAGGCATCACATAATTGCATCTGCATTGCATCATATCATTTCATTTTCATTGCATCATTCCATTCATTTGTATTGTACCAATACCTTGTCATATTTCAAGTTTCTAGTAATCTTTATCTTTTTCATTCCATTGTATTGTATAAACATGATAAAGAGGGACATCTGTAGACACTCGAATTTTTATTTTCCTATCAGGTACTAACTATGCAAGAGGGCAAAAATGCCTTTTTCACACTCGAAAGATAACCTTGGAAGTCTAAAAAATCAAATCAAACCCCGGAGATAGCCCCGAGAGGATATCAAATTAACCTCTAAGACAACTCTGCGGAAGAAGAGAATCGACTGCAATCAAATCCTAGAGACAACCCTAAGAGACAGCGAAAAGCCCCATCAACCCTAGAGACAACCCCGGGAGAGCAAAAAGGTAATTTTGAAAAGATAATGTCAACAACCACAATACAGCTGCAGATAGGGTCACAAAGAGCCATTGCAACACTTTTGCGCGTAAACTATACAAAAATAGCTCAACGGACTTCCTGCAAAGACCCGAAGATGCCAGTTTGGTCATGGACCCATCTTCTCTGATTTGGAAAAGGGCAGACCCTATGTCATTGTGTAGCTCTTGAAAAGAGATTTCTGAAATGATATGGCACATCTCCATAGGATTCTCAGATTGCAAGTTATGAAGGTGTCAAGAAACTTGTGCAGGGATCGAGGTGCACGTACTTTGAGGCAACTGGGCCCACTGGGAATTTCCACAGGTGTACCTGCAGAAGCCACATGTTTACCTGTGGAAGCCCGGACCTATGAATATAGGCCTCTATCAGCTCATTTAACAAGTTTTGGGAAAGAGAGAAATTCGAACCTTATAGTGCAAAACTGCTCAAAGCTTACTTCTAAACCTGTAAACCTCACTTGTAAACCCTCATATACATATCTAATGCAACAAATCAAGTTTTAACCGGTGGAAATCGAGTTTAAAGGCGCCAAAAGCCGTTCGATAGCCCATCTCGTGCAAGGCTGTAAGATCTCTTCAAATTTGTCTTTTTCCTGCTTTACTATATATATAAGTGTTCTAATATATATATATATATATATATATATATATATATATATATATATATATAAAGACCCCAACTTTTTATAAATAAAATCAAATTTCCTCTATTTATTATTTTGAATAATAAAGTGTCAATTTGATATGATACTTTGGTTATGGGTGAAATGTGCAAATTTTGCAAAAATAAGCAAGTGGTTATAAAATATTCATTTTGTCGAGGAATATTCGTTTGGTCGTGGAATATTCTTGATGTCAGGGAATATTCGTACGACTTTCGGCGCAACCATTTGTGGGCCCCATGACGGATAACTGTCGGATGAAGAAAATGACAAGTTTGAGTTTTTATAAATAACGGCGTAATGGTTACTGATTAACACTTTGTTGGAATACCCGTTGGTTAAAATACGATGTCTGGCGTGGTTGCAGTGCTTTGCACCAGTATTGCACAATATTTTGAATTATTGATTCTTACGTAAGAAGGCACTACTCAATAATTATTACGATAATTCTTTATTCAATATTTTATTTTATTGTTTTAATAATTGCTGCGTTGATATTTTATATTATTGTTGTTTCAATAATTTTCACTGCACAGTATTTCTCATTATTAGATCAATAATTCATATTATTTGAATAATAATATTAGATAGCATTATTGGCAATGTCTAGAAAGTTCTGTCAAGGAGAGGTTTGGTCACCTAATTGCACGTCAGTAAGGAGGAATCCTTATCGAAAAGCCCCCTCTTTCTTGGGAACGGCCTGATTGTCATTATTGTGATTCTGTAATATTGTTTGTGAATAATTATTTATTGATTTTTATGATAAGGAAATATTTATTTATTGTGGTTATAAATGATGGATATATTTTATGTGGACATAAATGAAGGAATTAATGCTGAGGTGTTTTATCAGTATTTTGTCGGAATGGAGGTTTTGAAAATCGTCTGTATGTGGATTTTGGTCAATTTTCGTTTAGAATTTGGAAAAACTTTCTTCTACAAAGTTGTAGAGAATTTGATTTCCTATGGAATGGACAGAAAAGGGCTATTTATTATGAATTATTGAAGTTTCAAAAATAAATATTTTTATTAAAAACATGGTGGGCCCCACTTTTGGTTGGTGAGAAATGAAATGTGCTGGAATTTATTTTCAAAAGTGGTGGGCATGAATAATGTGAGTAAAAGCCATCAGTAGTGAGTTAGTCTGCTATGGCATTCTAAGAATTTTCCTATAAATAGGGTGCTTAGTTAGAATTGAAAATCACACCAAAAATAAGTTTTCTCTCTTTCTCTCTCTATATTATCAAGCGTATTTTGTGAGTTGATATTCAGTGCAAGTTTCCTTCAGCCTTATACCGATATTTTGATCAGAAGTACTGTTATTTTGAGGTAAGGGATGTTATTTTTTCATAATGATGTTATTCTTTCAATATCATTATACCGAAATATTGGTATGGATTTTATTGTGGAATTTTTACCTTTTTGTGTCGGGGTTACTATTCACGTATACGGCACTACTCACGTATACGGTATTATTCACCAAAAAATGAAATTTTCTCCTTTTTTGTCCAAGATGTCTATTATGGTTACTATCTTTGATTGTATCCATGTTTTGATCTTTATTTTGAATTCTGCTTCATAATTGGTTATTATGGAGTATTATTGAACTTGGATAAACTGTAATACTGAATCCCTAATATTTATCCTTTTGTCTCTTTGGATTCGTTTTTTTAAGATATTTTCATCATCCTCGGTCCTAAATGATGATATTCTTGAACATCTTTGGCCCAGTAGTGCAAAGATGAATGATTAATCGATGAATATCTTTGGCCGTAGTGCAAAGATGAGCAGTGTTGAGATGAACATGACCAATTGGTGATACAAATGAATATCTTTGGCTCAGTGGTGCAAAGATGAATATTTGATTCAAGATGTATATTGATTGATGTTACAGGGTTAAAATATTGATGGTGGACTTTTAAATCTTAGAAGATAGTAGAATTTATTCTCTACTTGACTCTTCTAATGGATTGTTGTTTCCGCTGCAGTTGTTGATCTAAAACTTGTTGTCTATTATATTCTATCAGATTTTTCCCTGTTGAAGACTAATGATAATTTGTTGTATATTATCTTAGTCATAATATTCTTTACTGGGCTAGTTGAGATCACCCTTTTCTTTTTTGTTCCATTTTTCTTCTAAGGAGGTGAGAACATAGCAGGAACTAATCGGGGTATGGAGTGATGGTTCAAGATAGTTATTTTAGTAGTCCTCACTATTTTGTAAAATAGTGTATCAATAATTATAATGAGGATTCCTTTTGAGTTTGTATACTGTCTATTAGACAATATTTGTATTCAAACTCACAGTATATGTGTTGTCGTATTTTGCACGACAATTGTATTACTGAAGTTGTATTTGTTTCTGTACCATGTATTTGGTGACTCAGAATGGATGATGTATACCTATTTTGGGGGCGTCACAATATATATATATATATATATATATATATATATATATATATATCGGTTAATATTGCATAGATATAGTTTTTTAACCGTTCATGTTGTGTAAATAGTCAATATTTGAAGTGTATTAACTAGATCTAGTCAAATCTAGCTTCTAACCGGTTTAAAAGTTATAAAATTTGAACCATTGAGCTAGAATGGTTAAGATCTAGATAGATCTAGTTTACTTTCTAGTTTTGTAAATATTAAGCAACCACGTGACCCTAGATTTTTACTTAGAAGAAACGGGAAGCTTGGCTACACACATGCAAGGATTTAACTGATAAATCCTTTTTTTTTGCGACGTCTAGAAGTAAATATGCGTATTTCAATATATTCATTGTGCAAGCTGTGAAATGATGTCATGTGAGCCTAGGAGCCACATGATCGACAATTCAATCAATGGATCTAGATCCGGTTACAATGATGGACTTGTTTAAGTTGTATAGTCAGCTTACAACCCATTGTACATGCAACTACGGGGCCTTAAAATGGTTATTTGGATTTAAGACTTCAAAATAGTGAAAATCATGCATGTGGTGCTCGAGCTTACTTTGATGGCTCTCATGCCCATAAGAATTCTGACACTTATATATATTTATATACTGTCAAAGATGCTTCGCATCTTAAACAAAATTAAATCAAGTCGAATACCGAATAAAATTGAAAGTATCAATTGCCTTAATTCCTATGCGAGCGAAAGGGTTTGAAAACAGATTTTCAAAACTTCAATTTCATATGCTTGTTTAAAAAACAAAATTTTCAATAAATCAAACCCTTTGTATATAGGTGCAAAAGAAGCATAGCACTACTTTCAAACAAAGTACAAAATATCTTTTCAAACCAAAGCTTTCAAACACACACACACACACATAGTGCATATGGAATGAAAAAGTAGCAGTAACCGTGTGTCACGGAAGTCGGGGGGTGCCTAACACCTTCCCCTCGCTTAAGCAAGCCTCAAAACTTCATGAATCTCGAGTTTCAGACCAATTAAATAAAGTCACATATTGGGCCATATTACAAAAATCTCTCAAAATTTGAATAAGTTGATACATCCATTCAAACTCATATCAACTGGCGACTTTGTCTAATTCAGCCCAATCATTAAAAATAAAATTTTCAAATCGTCGACATTATATGTCGGACTTTTCCAAAATCTCACCCTTTAAACAAGATAAAAATCAACATAGAACATCTAAAGGGTAGAGAGCACAAAACAGGAAAAAAATTTCGGCGTCGACAGATTTAACACGTACTCGATTGATACAGATTCGATTAGGTACTCTATACGTTCTCTTATAATATATACTAAATTAAATCAAATTAGGATAATTAATTATTATTATTTTATTTTGTTTTTAATTTTAATTGTGATTTATATTTATAAAGTGTAATAATATATATATTTTCTCATTTCTAACCAATTCAATTTATAATTATATTTATATTTATTATAAAACTAGTTATTATGTGGAGATTCGAAATCGAGCTTGAATTTGAAGCTCGCGAATAGTTTGAATTCAATTCGATCCGAGTCAGATCGAATTCGAGTCTAGTCAAATCTGGGTACAATTAGAATTTTTGAAATAAAATTAGAATTCGAGTATGAATTCAACATTTCGAGTTGAATTCGAGTAGCTCTCTGTTTGCTTCGATTCGATTCATTTACACCCTTAATCAATACTGTTGTACCAAACAATCTGTATCACCATATACTCCTTAGATTCCAATTTATAAGATTATTGTTGACTTTTTGAAAGTTAAATTGACATGCATTCAAACTCAAAATTAATATAAATTAACTTAAGTTTAGTCAATACAATAATAAATATTCTAAATTATTTAAAAAATACTACTAATTAGAAGATTTATTCATTTGTAATGTTAAACGGATATATATCAATTTTATGTTTGAAAATATTTTAATTTAATTTTGAAAAAGAAATTAATGATCTTATAAATTAGAACGGAGGAGTATTATATTTCATTATGTGTTGAATGATGACTCTTTATTAGTTGAATGCACATCTCATAATTAATTAAACAATGAAATGAAGATCAAGTAAAATAGCATATTTGACAATGTAATATCACCAAAAGTACATCATCATAGCTAATTTTAAGTGTTTTCTTTCCAAAAGCAGATTCTGCTAGGTCCAACTAATTTTTTTAGATCATATTTAATTAGTTAAATCATATCAAACTAATAATCTTAATATGTAAAGTCTAAACTACACAAATAATTCAATCATATTTTATTTTCTACTTTATTAAGATAATACTAACACGTTATACCGTCAGTGTGCGGTGTTCCTTTTACCTTTTTTTTTTTTTTTTAATTCTTTCCTCTCAACTCTTGTCTATTCTCTATCAATTCCATTTTATTTATTTTAATTCTTTTGTATCTTTTATTATTCATTAATTATCACTAATTTATTTAAACAAAGTGGATAAATGAGAAGAGAATAAAAGAGCCCCCACCCACTAGTCATAATCACCATTATTATCATTATCATAAGCCCAAGTTGAGTTTTAAATCTTCCTCATCCACTCAACATAAATACTCATCCATAAAATTATTAACACTCGAGAATAAGTATTAAGAAAACGGTGATATTAGGGGTCTCAAATTTTATTATAAAAAGTATTTTAAATGGTGTGTTATCATAATATTGATTGGATAAATTTTATATAATTGACAATGCAGTAAATTCTTATTAAAATATTCAATCTCATGTGATTTGAGATCAAAAATTTGAGACTCTGATGGTTGGTAGAGGATTAGTACACCTATAATTGGTGGGAAAGCTTAAAAGTGCATTTCATTACAAAGTTAGGTATTTCTCTATTTAATACCAAACATGATTAAATTATGTTAGGAGACATAAAGATTTGCCCAAAGAAAAAAAATATGGAAAAGAGGAGAGAGAAAGAGTGATAAAAGAAATTATGTTATCCAAATGGAACAAATGGTATGACTTATGATTGTTTGAGAGTGTGTTTAGAAAGGAGCATTATACTTTGGCTAATCAAGATCAACCACAACATATACATCATTCCACATACAATTAAGTCTAGGGGACATTGTTTTAGTGATATTCTAGTGACTTTTTTTTCTTTTCTTTTTTTGATTTTTTTTTGTAGTACCTCTCAAAAAATATATAGTATTTATTTTAAATAAAATTTTTATAGAAAACAGTATTTTAGGTGTAATTTGAATACATACAAGAAAGTACAAACTGTACATACTCTGTTTCTTGTATGTATCCAAATTACACCTAAAACACTGTTTTTTATAAAAATTCAAGTTAAAATAAATACTATACATTTTTTAAAAAGTATTACAAAAAAAAACCAAAAAAAAAAAGGTCACTAGAAAAATGTCCCCCTTGTAGGACTCACATACAATAACCAAACAAATAGGGATGGTAATTTTAACCCAATTTAAATTGAAGAAAAAAATTCAAAGGTAAATATTCAAAAATTAGGGTCCAGAACGATTAAATGAGTAATGACGGTTGGGAGATATTTGAGTAGCTGGGTAGGTTGGATAAACAAAATGCCAATCCCCATTGCCGTGCCTACCAATAGATTTTATCAACATGTACCATGGGTTAAGGTAAGAATCCATGTTGATTTTTCCATTATCATTATATCATATCACCAATTTTAAAAAAGTTGGAGATCAAACATAATTTACTGATTAATTGTAATGTTTTTATATTTAATTTTTAATGGTTTGCTTTGTTTTACTCTTAAAAGTTACTCCCTCCATTCCTAAATAACTGACGTTTTGAAGGTTTTCACACTTATTTAGAAAGTCATTTATTACTCCAATTTTGTCATTAAGATTGATATGTATTACCACAATTACCCTTGCATTAATTAAAAAAAGATGTACTCCATATAGTTGTCTAGATAAATGAAATACTTCATACAGTTGAGGGCAATAGAGGAAAAATTGTAATTAATGCTTCCTAGAAACTTGGTAACGTCAAATATATTGAAAAATTTTGAACTCCCTATAACGTCAATTATTTAGGGATGGAGGGAGTAGTAGTTTAAAATTTTGATCACATTTAAGTAAAAGAGTAAACGAGTCGAATCGAAACGAATAGAGATCTGCTTGAATTCGACTCGAAACATTAGATTCATACTCGAATTTGACTCGAATTATATTCAAACTACTCGCGAGCTTCTAATTCAAGCTCGTATTCGAGTCTCCACGTAATAACTAGCTTTATAATAAATATAATTATAAATTGAATTTGTTATTTTATTTAGAAATGAGAAAATATATTTACTATTACACTTTACAAATATAAAATCACAATTAAAAATAAAAATAAATAAAAATAATAATAATTAATTATCCTAATTTGATTTAATTTTGTATATATTATAAGATAATGTATGATATGTATCGAATCACAATCGAGAATGCGAGTAGTTTGAATCTTAAACAAGTCGAGTATAACCTTATTCAGATTCTACTCATATTTTTATTCGAATTATTTTTTATGCTCAGATTTAGATTATATTATTAACGAATTTGAGTCTCATTCGTATTTTTTCGAATCGAGCTCGAACTATTTGATTCGTTTACAGCTTTACTTTTAACCGGTTAAAAGTTGGAAAGGTGCATTTTCTTTCATTAATCAAACAATGAGATATAAGTTGGTAGAATTATAAATTCTTGGTGCAAACTTCAACATGCCATAAAGTTTGGGGTGCAAAATATCTTTGGGACTAAAAAAATTGGATATCACGAACTCACGATAACTTTTGACAGGATTGAAAGTTCGGATATAACATTTTGTTCGACTAATTAAACCTTAAGGTGTAAGTAAATATGTATTGTTTTTAAGTTTGGGGTACAAATGTGACGCCCCCAAAATAGGTATACATCACCCATTCTGAGTCGCCAAATACATGGTACATAAACAAATACAACTTCAGTAATACAATTGTCGTGCAAAATACGACAACACATATACTGTGAGTTTGAATACAACTATTGTCTAATAGAGAGTATACAAACTCAAAAGGAGTCCTCATTACAATTATTGATACACTATTTTACAAAATAGTGATGACTATTAATACAACTATCCTGAACCATCACTCCATACCCCGGCTAGTTCCTGCTATGTTCTCACCTCCTGAGAAGAAAAATGGAACAAAAAGGAAAAGGGTGAGCTCAACTAGCCCAAAAAAAGAATATTATGACTAAGATAATATACAACAATTTATCATTAGTCTTCAACAACAGAAAAAATCGATAAAATATAATAGGCAACAAGTTTTAGATCAACAACTGCAATGAAACAAATAATCCATTAGAAGAGTCAAGTAGAGAAGAATTCCACTATCTTCTAAGATTTAAAAGTCCATCGTCAATATTTTATCCCTGTAACATCAATCAATATACATCTTGAATCAAATATTCATCTTTGCACTAGAGACCAAAGATATTCATTTGTATCACCAGTTGGTCATGTTCATCTCAACACATGTTCATCTTTGCACTACGGGCCAAAGATATTCATTAGGTAATCATTCATCTTTGCACTACAAGCCAAAGATATTCAGTAATATCATCATTTAGGACTGAGGATAATGAAAAATATTTTAAAGAAAATGAATCCAGTGAGACAGAAAGATAAATAGTAGGGATTCGTATAACAGTTTATCCGAGATCAATAATACTTCATAATAACCAATTGTGAAGCAGAATTCAAGAATAAAGATCAAAACATGGATACAATCAAAGATAATAACCATAATAGACATCTTGGACAAAAAGGAGAAAATTTTATTTTTTGGTGAATAGTGCCGTATTTGTGAATAGTGTCGTATACGTGAATAGTGCCGTATACGTGAATAATAACCCCGACACAAAAAGTTCCAAATTTGATAAAAAGTTCAGACCAATATTTCTAAGATACCGATATTGAAAGAAATAATATCATTTACGAAGAAAATAACATCCCTTACCTCAAAATAACAGTACTTCTGATCGGAATATCGGTATAAGACTGAAGGAAACTTGAACTGATAAATAAAAACTCACAAAGTATCTAAATACTCACAAAATACGCTCGATAATATAGAGAGAGAAAGCTTATGTTTCTGGTGTGATTTTCAATTCTAACTTAGCCCTCTATTTATAGGAAAATGTTAAAGACGCCATGCAAGGCACACTTGACTTCTTTACGATGGCTTTACCTGCTACTATTGCCACCCACCACATTTGAAATAAAATTCAGCACATTTCTTCACCAACCATAAGTGGGGCCCACTTAATTCTAAAATTTTCCACCAAAATCATTTATAAATCTAATTTCCGAATCAGTCACCTCTTAAAATTCATAACAAATTATATGTTCATTTATAACAGTTCAAAATTTGTGGACATATACTCAACTTATATATGTATAACATATCCAAAAATCACAATGATCCAATGGTCAGATTAAAAATTATAACTCACGATATATATCTCAAGAACAGTGATTTAATTTTTAATACCTCCATTCCGACAAAAATACCTCAACATTAATTCCTTCAATTATATCCATATAAAATAAATATACCCATCAATTATATCCACGTAAAATAAATATTTCCTTATCATATAAATCAATAATTAATTATTCAAAAATAATATTACAGAATCATAATTATGACAACCAGTAGCTCCTACGAAAGAGGGGGGCTTTTCGATAAGGATTTCTCCTTATCTTCGCCGCAATTAGGTGACCAAACCTCTCCTCGATGTAACTTTCTAGACATTGCCAATAATGCTATCTCATAATATTATTCAAATAATATGAATTATTGATCCGATAATGGAAAATATCATGCAAAGGACAATTATTGAAACAACAATAATATAAAATATCAACGAATAATTATTGAACCAATAAAATAAAATATTGAATAAGAATTATCAGAACAATTATTGAGTAGTGCCTTCTTACGTAAGAATCAATAATTCAAAAATATTGTGCAATACCGGTGTGCTATATGCATGCAACCACGCCATTCATCGTATTTTAACCACCGGATATTCCAACAATGTTAACGGTAACAACTACGCCGTTATTTATAAAAACTCAAATTTGTCATTTTTTTCATCCGACCGTTATCCGTTATGGGGCCCACAAATGACTGCGCCGTCGTACGAATATTCTCCAACAGAAATAATATTCCACGACCAAACGAATATTCCCCAACAACAATGAATATTTTATAACCACTTGCTTATTTTGTAAAATTTGCACATTTCACCCATAACCAAAGCATTATATCAAATTAACACCTTATTATTCACAATAATAATTAGAGGAAATTCTATTTTATTTATAATAAGTTGGGGTCTTACAACCTCCCCTCCTTATGAAATTTCATCCTCGAAATTGACGCACGTACCTGGTGTTTCGAAAAGGTGAGGATACCTCGCTTTCATTTCTAATTCCAACTCCCAGGTCATTTCTTCAATTGCATGGTTCCTCCACAAAACCTTAACTTGTGGTATAACCTTCGTGCGTAGGACATGCTCTTTCCTATCCAAGATCTTAACAGATACCTCCTCGTACGTTAAATCTTCGGCTATGTCGTCCAGTTCTAACTCAATAATGTGGTTCGGGTCTTTCACATATTTATGAAGTATAGATATGTGAAAAACATTATGAACACAAGACATGCTTGGAGGTAATGCGAGTCTATAGGCCACATTTTCTATTCGGTCAAGAATCTCAAATGGACCAACAAATCGTGGATTGAGCTTTCCTCTCTTCCCAAATCTTGTAACTCCCTTCCATGGTGCAACACGTAACAATACATGATCCCCAATACTAAATTCCACGTCCTTTCGATGAAGATCCGCATAACTCTTTTGTCAATCCTGTGCCGTTTGTATACGTTGTCTGATCATTTAGATCTTCTCTGTAGTTATGCGTATTAATTCTGGTCCCAACAACGTTGCTTCACCCACCTCATCCCAGCATACTGGAGAGCGACACTTTCGTCCATAAAATGCTTTAAATGGATCCATACCTATACTTGCCTGATAACTGTTGTTATAGGAGAATTCCACTAATGGCAAATATTTATCCCAACTCCCTTTGAAATCTAGGACACAGAGTCTTAATAGATCTTCAAGGGTTTGAATAGTCCTTTCCGATTTTCCGTCTGTTTGAGGATGGTATCTTTGAACTTAATCAGAACCGCGCTCCATAGCTTTTCTGCAAGCTAACCCAAAATCTTGAAGTGAATCTTGGGTTACGATCCGAAACTATGGATACTGGCATGCCATGCAATCTCACAATCTCATTCACGTACATACGAGCAAGACGTTCAAGGGAATAAGTCTCCCGTATAGGCAAGAAATGGGCAGACGTGGTTAATCTATCAACAATAACCCAAATCGCATCTATGCCTTGAGAAACCTTGGGAAGATCCGTAATGAAATCCATAGTAATGTGTTCCCACTTCCATGTCAGAATCTCACGTGGTTGCAATGGACCCTTTGGTACTTGATGCTCCGCCTTTACACGTTGACAAGTTAAACACCTCGAGATAAACTCCGCGATCTCTCTTTTCATATTGCTCCACCAAAATGTATGTCGAAGACCATGATATATTTTGGTACTCCCATGATGGATTGCAGTGTTGTGTGCCTCCATCATGATTCTATGCTTCAAGTCAGAATCGTTAGGAACACAAAGTCTGGAGTTGACTCGAAGTATTCCTTCTTCATCGATTCTTGCTTCTGGAATAGCACCTTCTTGCACTTTCTTCTTCATACGCATCAGCTCCATGTCCGTAGCTTGAGCAGCTTTAACTTTATCGATTAAAGTCGATTCTACTCGTATGTTTGATATCATCACGTGGGTACTCGAAACCTTTGCCTCTATCTCTATCCTTTGCAAGTCATACAAAATAGACCTTTGTGTTAACAACATTGCACTCGTACCCTCATATGATCTTCTACTCAATGCGTTAGCTACCACGTTTGCTTTTCCAGGATGATATTGGATGGTATGATCGTAATCTTTCAATAGCTTGAGCCAACGTCGTTGCCGCATGTTGAGTTCCTTTTGGGTGAAGAAGTATTTGAGGATTTTATGATCCGTATAGATCTCCACTTTCTCCCTATACAGGTAGTGTCTCCAGATCTTCAACGCGAAAACGACTGCTGCCAACTCCAAATCATGAGTAGGATAATTCCTCTCATATTCTTTGAGTTGTCGCGATGCATAGGCTATGACTTTCCCATGTTGCATGAGAACGCATCCTAACCCTTTGCCTGAAGCAACACTATAGATAACAAATCCATCTGAACCAGATGGTATTGTCAGAACAGGTGCCGAAATGAGTCTTCTATTGAGTTCTTGAAAACTCTTCTCACAATCCTCGCTCTAACCGAATTTTATATCTTTACGAGTAAGCTGAGTTAACGGAGTAGCGATTCGAGAAAATCCTTCCACGAATCTCTGATAGTAACCAGCTAAGCCCAGAAAGCTACGTACTTCGATCACTGACTTTGGTTGCTCCGAACTGTGTATGGCTTCAATCTTCGCCAGGTCGACAGATACTCCATGTTTTGATACCACGTGCCCAAGGAATGCTACTTCCTCAAGCCAGAACTTGTATTTCTTCAGCTTGGCATACAACTTGTTATCACGAAGCCTTTGCGAGCATACCGACTTTCAAATGGTGCTCATGATCTTCACAGTTTTTGGAATAGATGAGGATGTCATTAATAAAGACAACAACGAATCGATCCAAATATTCTTTGAACACACGATTCATCATATCCATGAAAGCGAAGATGAGCATTAGTCAATCCAAAAGACATGACTAAGAATTCATAATGCCCGCATCGAAGTTCTCAAGGCGCCTTTGGAATATCCTCGCTTTTAATCTTCAGCTGATGATATCCAGAACGAAGATCGATCTTTGAAAAGAATTGTGCTCCTTGCAACTGGTCGAACAAGTCATCTATGCGGGGTAGCGGATACCTATTCTTGATAGTGACATGGTTCAATTCTTGGTAGTCAATACAAAGTCGCATACTCCCATCTTTCTTCTTTACGAATAACACAGGAGCACCCCAAGGAGATGTACAAGGACGAATGAAACCGATGTCCAACAACTCCTGTTGTTGGACCTTTAACTCCTGAAGTTCAATAGGAGCCATTCGATATGGGGTTTTAGAAATGATCTTTGTACCAGGTTCAAGGTCAATAAAGAATTCAACTTCACATTCTGGGGATAGACCGAGAAGTTCTTCAGGAAATACGTCAGGAAATTTACTAACAACAGAAATATTATTCAAATCTGACGTGTTTTTGTTCAAGTCCGTGACATGGGCTAAGAAAGCTTGACATCCATTTTTCAATAAACGAATAGCTTTATGGCTTGATATGACAGTGATTGATTTTAATGGTTTGGTTGTTTGAATTCGCATAACATGTTGGTTAGGAATATGAAAACTGACAACCTTACGAAAATAATCAATTTTAGCATGATGAGTGGTTAACCAATCAATCCCTAAAATCACATCAAATGCAAGAATTTTCAACGAAATAAGATCAGCGAGGTAATGTGATGGTACCAACTTAAATCAAGCAAGATTTATAAACAGTAAATGTAATGAAAGTTTCTCCTAACGGAGTCTCAACAGATAAGTCAAGGTCTAACTTCTCCGGAGTCAAGTTTAAACATTGAGCACAAGTAGGAGAGATAAAAGAATGGGTAAAACCGATATCTAATAAGGTATAAACTTCGTAAGAGTTTATGATTAGCTTACCCGTGATCACTTCGTTTGGGTTCCTCGCATTTTGGGCAGTCACGACAAACGCCCTTCCAAGAACCACCGACTTTGACTTATCTGGGATAGCCTTTGGAGTCACCATCCCCGTTGAACTTGGTTTCGCAACTAGACAATCTCTAGCTATATGACCTTCCTTTCCACAGTTATAACACACCTTGGATTGTTGTGGGCAGCTTGGGCTGATGTGTCCCTCTTTCCCGCATTTGTAACAAACGACCGGTGCTCGTTCTCCTCCCCTAGAAACAGTTGATGTTTGTGCTGACGTCTTCACGTTATCATTGTTGTACCTTCTCTTCTTGAAATCTCCTCCCGACTCGCTTCTTCTATTTTCATAGCCACGATTACCACCAAAGTGGTTATTGCTTTTGTCTGAATGCTTTCCTCCCCACTGGTTGTCATTGCTCCTATGACCGCTGCCATCAGTATTACCCTGGTTATGGTCCCTTGGTTGAATATACTCATTATCTCGCTCTAATAATTTAGTCATGTTTACAACATCTGAATATAAAGAAAATTTATGAGAGATAAGATATTGTCGAATCTCAGGTTTTAGACCTCTCAGAAACATCCTCGTCATTCGTTCCTCATTCTCGACCAAATGAGGTGCAAACCTGGATAACTCTGCAAACTTAGCCTCGTACTGGAACACTGTCATGTTGTTTTATTCCAGTCTGGTAAACTCCACTTCCTTTATATGACGAATACTTTCAGGAAAGTACTTGTCATTAAACAGTTTCTGAAATGTTTCCCAAGACATGTTGAATGCGGCAGGCTGGGTACGCTTCACAGACTCCTACCAGTAGTTTGCCTCACCACGGAATATAAAGGTGGCGAATGGAACCTTCTGTTCCTCCGTGCATCCCAAGACATTGAATATCTTGGTAATTTGTTTGACCCACGTTTCCGCCTTGATCGGATCCGGCTTTCCAATAAATTCTGGTGGTCCTAACTCCTTGAACTGCTTGGTTGTGACAAGCCGCGCATTGCTATCATTTCCACCCGTATTTTGTGCACGGGTCTCCCTCGTCTGATTTTGCATGAATTGCAAAAAACTTCTAAACATCCCATCATTCATCATTTGTTCGGTAGTGTTGTTTACAGGAGAAATATTGCCTTCCTGTTGCACGTTCCCCTGGGTGGTGATTAAAGGTGTCTCCACTGTCTCATTAACTCCATCGTTAATATTTCCCGCTGCCATTCTTAAATACTGCCATAAAACTGTTAGGTTTGTAATATTCATGAACGTAATCAAATTGCAAAAATAATACGGAAACGTGTAAAAATCAGAGTTTAAAAATTTTACAAACCATATACCCGGATCATCCTTTATGCACAATTATTAATTAAACGAAAAATTGAAGAACAAGAATCATACCCTTGAAGATCCGAGCTTCCTCAGGTACAAGTTCACCTCCAATTCTTTTCGCGTTCAACTTGAATCCATCGGGTTTGGTTCCTTCCTTTGATCAACGTTAGCCACCCAAGTGTTTGGCCTCTAGAGGTGATCCACCAAGGAATAATAAGAATTCAAGAAGATGGGGTATTGGCTCAAACCCTAGTTTTTCTTATCTGTATAGAAAAGGGCGTACTCTCCAACTATTGGAATTACGTATCTTGTAAAAGTCAACAAACCCCCACACCCATAATAAGACTCCTCTTATTTATAGATGTGGGCAACCCTCCTTAACAATTAAGGAATTGGGTTTTATTTAATTAATTAAATTCTTTTAATTAATTAAGCTCCCTAATCTTATTAGGGATAATTAATTAAACTCCTTTAACTAATTTTCCTTCCTAATCCAATTAGGAATAAATGAGAGTACTTATATTAAATTAATTTCTAAACTCTTTTAGAAATTAAAATAATAATAATTGTAATAATATTAATAAGACTCCTCTTATTAATTTATATTTAATATTTCTAAAATATTAAATAATAAATATTAAGCTATTTAATTTATTCTATCACCATAGATTAAATTAAATATACATAACATATTATTACGATTATGCCATTAACTTCTTAAATAATTATTCTTCCTTTTATGGTGTGACCCTTTAGGTTCTCCATATTAAACCTATTGTGAATAAATCAATTAGAACAATTCTAATCTTATTTAAATAAATAAATTAAACGATTAATTTATTTAAATAATATTTATTCTACAATAGGGATAAGCCTCCCTAGCGATCAACGACTTTCCGGATAATATAGATTTCAACATTAATCATTAAAGAACCTTTGAGTAAATAGTTACTTAGTATAATTCAATCCTTCCACCACACAATGTCCCAATTAAATATAAGACATGGAATTACCACAAGTCTTATTTTATTTAATTATATGTATTTCGACTCTTAAATGCACAACTCAAATAATGCAAATTAGAAACTCCTTTCTAATTTCATTCTCGCTTGCCAAGGACTCTTGGGTTGTCATTTATCGAATCACATAGACATTTCTCTTCTTTTATTAGAAGTGGTAGATTCTTTATTGATCATACATTATCTTCATGTACAACTTATTATACCCAAGCATACCTTTGATATACCCTAAGGGTCTTAAGGAATAAGTCAAAGTATAACTCATCATACACAAGATACTATGATGATCTCAAGTCCAAGGATCACTTGTACTACTATCACTACAGAATTCCTATTGACAAGCAAGTAAAACTCCATCGTGTAATCCTTAGCGAGCCACGCTCAAAGGAACTTATTCTCTAATAAGCACCTACATACTTGCTTTAGTGTCTCCACACAAATGATCATGAGATCAATCATCCTCATCCAATGAGCAAGCAACGATGTACCAATCTATCCTGATTCATTAATCCCCAATTTAGTAATCCAATGATTGGGAACTATTTTAGTTTTAAGCTTTCTAAGAATTTAGATCTCATTAGAATGATCATCATCATTATTCTAAAAGCATTGCTTAAAACTATGGGTTTATCACATATTATAAAACAAAGACATCATGTAGATAATTAAAAGCCTTTAATAAATTAATACTTTTTATTAATAAATGAATAAGATTGTTACAAAGTATATGCTTTATCATCAAACATGATTGGCTTGTGTGCATACTACTTTCAATCTCCCACTTGCACTAAAGCCAATCGTCATGGTATCTCATACTCTTCTTCTCTAAGTGACAATTATCCTGGCCATTGGATAAGCTTTAGTTAATGGATATGTAATGTTGTTCATGAGAGTCTACTATCTCTATAGTGATTTCCCATCTTTCAATGATTCTAATAATCAAATGAAAGTGCCACAACACATGTTTAGATCTAAGATGAGACTTAGGAACTATTCCTAGTTCTGTAATGAACTTTTAATCCAAACAATCAACTTGCGCCTTCATTTATAGCTATATACTTTGTCTTTATCACTAAACTAGCAACTCTTTCTTTGTTTTGGAACCTTTCCAATTCACTGCACCACTGTTCAAGATAACGCTTTACCTTAAAGTGGATTTTTCTGTCTGAAAAACTTTAGTCTGTTAAGCCCTCTAGTTTTAATTTAGACCCACCATGAATATGATCACATCCTTAGTGCTTGGTTAAGCACTTTAAGATGTTTTCAACGACTCACGATGAACTTCTCCGAAATATGACCGATCAACATCGTGTCTCGTACATTTCATTGCATACGTGATTGTCACTCATGCGACCTCTCTTTTCGTGAGTCGTGGGGACTATTAAGAGAGATACACTCCATAGCTCATCGACATGAGACATCTCTTGGAGTTTGCCATGCTAAACGACTTTTAGCATCAAATGAATATCGTTCCTTGGGTTAAGTCGAGCATCCTCTTAAATCTATCTATATAGATTTATATCCCCAATTTAGATACTCTTCCAAATCATTCATGGAGGTTATGTTTAGACAACTTTATCTTTACTGATTGTAGCATTGGTATGTCATTCCTTATCCGTAGTATATCAACATATAGTACTAGGAATGTCATGATGCTCCCACTGACCCTTTTGTACACACTAGGTTCATTCTTATTTTTGATAAAATCAAACTCTTTTGATTGCCTCATCAAAACGAATGTTCCATATTTGAGAAACTTGCTTCAATCCATTTCTCTGAGTGTCTACAACACTTACCTCATCGTATGTAACTGGATCATCATCTTCTATGATGTGTACCTCATCATCATCATCTATGATGAATCCCAGATATCTTCTATTACTATTCGATTTGATTTATTGTGGTATAATAGGTCTATCTACAAAGTTCCTCTTATTTGACTTATAGTATTTTGTGGTTCTTGAACTCTTCAAGATCTATTATCCTTCCACTAGCCCCTTCAATGATAAACACCTTTATCTTAGAAGGAAGCGTGTTTCGCAATAAACACTTTTGCTAAGTAGGATTATAGAACATTTACCCTAAACTTACTTTAGGATGTCCCACAAATCTGTATTTGTCAAATCTTGTCCTAAGCTTATCCTTTGAAACCGTTTCACATAAGTTGGACAACCCCTTATCTTAACATACTTAAGATTAGGAATCCTCCCTGTCCATAACTTTTATGGAGTCTTGGGGCCGGATTTAGAGGTTACCTTTTTCGTAGATATGCAACCATTTCTAGGACATGACCCTAGAAGGATACTGGAATGTCGGTAAAATCATTTTGAACCGTACCATGTTCAACAAGGTATGATTTTTCCTTGCAGATACATCAATCAATTATTACGTATCATGAGGTGTCCATTATGAGAAAAACCATTTGAGATGATCTAGAAACTTATTGCACAAGTATTTATTCCTTGATCTAATCAAAGAATCTTAATACTTTGCCAATTTGTTTCACTTCTGAATTCTTTGAACCTTTCAAATAATTCACACTTGTATTTCAACAAATACATACATTCAACTCTTTGAATGATCATCTCCTTTTCTTATACTAGTTTGTTCAATTTACAAAAGAATTTTTCACGTAAGTCAAGTATACAAAATCCATTAAGTAATCTTTCGATTCTATACTGAAACATTATTATTATAAATAGAACAACAATTGTTCTTAATTATAATACCAAAAATTTTATTGTCCAACAATAAAATGGAAATAATGTAAGACCCCAAAATTTTTTTTTAAATAAAAGGAATTTCCTTTATTTATTATTTTGAAATAGTAAGGGTTGATTTGATTAATGTGGATAGTTAAGGGTTAAATACGCAAATATTTCAAAATAAGCAAGTGGTTATAAAATATTCATTTTTGTTTGAATATTCGTTTGGTCGTGGAATATTCGTCTTCGTTTGGAATATTCGTATTTACTCACGGCAGCAAACCATGTGTGGGCCCCATAACGGAAAGCGATTGGATGAAGAAAACGACAAATATAAGTTGGTTAAAAATAACTTGGCGTAGTTATTACAAGTAAGATCGCTGGAATACCCGTGGTTAAAATACGATGTCTACGCGTGGTTGCACAAAGAAGCACTACGGTATTGCACAAAGATTGTTGAATTATTGATCCTTACGTAAGAAGGCACTACTCAATAATTTTCACAGATGAGTTACCGCTCAATATTTTATTTTATTGATTCAATAATTGTCTTTGCGTTGATATTTTATATTATTGTTGTTCAATAATTGTCACCGCATTATTATCTCCATTATCGATCAATAATTCATATTATTTGAATAATATTATTAGATAGCATTATTGGCAATGTCTAGAAAGTTACATCAAGGAGAGGTTTGGTCACCTAATCATGCTACCAAGAAGGAGAAATCCTTATCTGAAAGCCCCTCTTTCGGGACTACCGTTGTCATAATTGTGATTCTCGTAATATTATTTGTGAATAATTAATTATTGATTCATATGATAAAGAAATATTTATTTTATGTGGATATAAATGATGGATTTATTTATGTGGTTATAAATGAAGAAATTATTGTTGAGGTGTTTTATCAATTATTTTACCGTTCGAGGTATTAAAAATTAAATCGGGGTTTTTGAGATATATTATGGGGTTATAATTTTTAATCCGACCGTTGATTGTGGTAATTTTTGGGTATGTTATACATACATAAGTTGAGTATATGTCCACAAATTTTGAACCGTTAAAAATGCACGAATGATTTGTTATGAATTTTAAGAGGTGTCTCGATTCGGAAATTAGGGTTATAATTGATTTTGGTGGAAAATTCTAGAATTGGTGGGCCCCACTTGTGGTTGGTGAAGAAATGTGCTGAATTTTATTTCAAATGTGGTGGGTGGCAATAGTAGCGGTAAAAAGCCATCAGTGTAGCAGTCAAGTCTCGCTTACGGCTAACATTTTCCTATAAATAGAGGGCTAAGTTAGAATTGAAAATCACACCGTAAACAAAGTTTTCTCTTTCTCTCTATATTATTGAGCGTATTTTGTGAGTATTTAGATACTTTGAGAGTTCTTTCAAGATACAAGTTTCATTCAAAGATCACTTCCGACCTTTCCTTCCGGCAATCTTGATTCTTTGAGGTAAGGGATATTTTTTTTTTCGTAATGATATTATTTCTTCAATATCATTATCTTTGAAATGTTGATCCAAAGTTTTATCAAATTTGGAACTTTTTCATGTCGGGGTTACTATTCATGAGTTACTATTCACGAGTTACTATTCACGAGTTACTATTCACGAAGTTACTATTCACGTACTATTCATGAAGCGTGAAAATGTTTTTTGTGGAATTTCTATCTTTTGGTGTCTGAGTTACTATTCACGATATCAAGACTATTCATGTATACTGACACTATTCACGATATCTACGACTATTCATCGAAAAATAAAATTTCTTCTTTTCGTCTAAAATATCTATTTTGGATACTAGCTTTGATTGTATCCATGTTTTGATTATTCTTGAATTTTACACCACTATGATTATTTTTGAGGTATTGTTGGACATGGATAAAACAAAGTACTGAATCCTTAATCCTTAATCCTTGTCATTTTGTTTCACCGGATTCGTTCTTTAAAAATATTTTCATCATCCTCGGTCTTAAATGATGATATTATTGAATATCTTTGGCACAGAGTGCAAAGATGAATGATTTCTCAAGAATATCTTTGGCTCGTAGTGCAAAGATGAACAGTGTTGAGATGAACATGAATTGATCGATTAATATCTTTGGCACAGTAGTGCAAAGATGAACAGTGTTTAAATGAACACTGACCCGGTCGATGAATATCTTTGGCTGTGAAGCAAAGATGAATATTTGATTTGAGATGAAAATTGATTGATGTTACAGGATAAAATATTGATGATGGATTGTTAAATTCATAGATTATAGTAGATTTCATTCTCTACGTAACTCTTCTATGAATTATTATTTCACGCGAATATTGATCCGAAATTTGTTGTTTATTGTATTCTATTAGATTTTTCCCTGTTGAAGACTAACGATAATTTGTTGTATATTATCTTAGTCATAATATTCTTTACTTGAGCTAGTTGAGCTCACCCTTTTCCTTTTGTTCCATTCTTCTCGGAGGCGAGAATATAAGCGAGTACAATAGCCTGGGGTATGGAATGAAGGTTTTAGAAAGGATTGTTTAGTAGTCCTCACCATTTTTGTAAAATAATGTATCAATAAATGTGATGAGGATTTATTTGAGTATAAATATTGTCTAGAAGATAATATTTGTATTTAAACTCACAGCTTTTCTTGTTGTAATAATAAAGTTGTAGTTGTTTTACATACCATGTATTGACAACTCGAATGGGTGATGTATACCTATTTTGGGGGCGTCACAAGTGGTATCGAGCTTAGGATATGATCTCCATGAGATCGGGAATAAAACTAGGAGGAGAGACGAGTAAATCCTTCGCTAGTGTGTCCTACCTAAGCTTATTTGTTGGTTGGTCATATTATAGGGTATTATGTGATTTGTTAATTTATTTAATTAACCCTTGTTTTATGATAGTTTTTTTAATGGCTACTTGAGAACGTTAACGATGGAGTGAATGAGATCGTGGAGACACCTCTAATCGCCAACCAGATAATGTGATGTCGCACGAAGAAGGAATTAGAGATATCCATGTGGTGAGTGAAGAATTGATAGTTGCACTTAGATAATCGCAGAGGTAACAATTGAGAGTGAGGAAGAAGAGGAAGAAGAGGTACCGAAGAGAGTTTATTAGAGGTATTTTATGATCGAAATATAGAATTGCAAAATCGTATTCATGTGTTAGAAGAAGCGAAGCTAAAATCATTGCGAGAGATGCGTGGGAGCAAAAGGATGCAACGATTCAAGCTTGTGTTACCCGATACGTGATGCTTGAATGAAGCACTCTTTGGCGAGTATAAGATGATAAAGTCGAATCGAAATGAAAGAAGAAATAAGCGAACGAGTGAGAATGAGTGATGCATGGGTAAAAGTCGCATTTACGCGTTGATATTATGGAAAGAGATGTCCAATCTAAAAGAGAAAGATTTAACGATGACGGAAGACGTCGGCGACAACATCGGCACCATCAAAAAATTCTAGGGAAGAGAACGATCGCCGCCTAGATGCTTTCTGACATGATGTGGAGAGGAGGGACATATAAGGTCAAACTGCTTCAAAGCCTTCCAAGGTATGCTATAATTGTGGAAAAGAAGGACATATCGCCGAGATTATGCGATATCGAAACCAAATCCAACGTAAATGGTGACTCAAAAGGATGTCCCGTAAAAGTCAAAGTCAACGGTTCTTGGAAGGCGTTTGTCGTGGCCAAATCAAAATGCGAGGAACCCGAACGGTTAGCACGGGTTAGTTAATTATAAATTCTTGCGAAGTTTATACCTTACTAGATACTGGGTTCTACCCATTCTTTTATCTCTCTTGCTTACTCAACGTTTGAACTTGACTACGGAGAAATTAAACTTTGACCTATCTCGTGGAGAATCCGTTAGAGAAACTTTCATTACATCTCGTTGTTTAGAAATCTTGTTTGATTCAGTTGGCACTATCACATTACACCGTTAACCTTATTTCTATAGAGATATTTGCTTTTGATGTGATTTTAAGGTTAACTACTCATCATGCCAAATTGATTGCTTTTGTAAGGTTGTTAGTTTTCATATTCCTAAGCAACTTTGTTATTCAATTCAAGCAATCAAACCATTGTAATCAAACATTTTCATATCAAGCCATGAAGTCATTCGTTTATTACGGATGTCAAGTTTTCTTAGTCCATGTTATGGATTTGAATAAAAACACGTCAGATTTGAATAATATTCCTGTTGTTATTGATTTTTCCTGACGTATTTCCTGAAGAATTTCTTGGCTTACTCCCAAAGCCTGATATTAAATTTTGTATCGAACTTGAACCCGGTACAAAACTCATTTCTAAAATCTCATATAGAATGGCTCCTATTGAACTTCAGGAGTTAAAAATTCAACTATAGAATTTGGTACCTGAGCCTTTATCTTGTGACTTCCTTTGTGGAATGCACCGCCGACTCTCTGTAGGGGACGCCATATTCGATGCGATAGTAAATCGATAGGTGTCATTGTGACGTCTTATCCAAGATTGGGATATGAGTCACGATTGAGAGCAACCTAAGTCGAAGAATCGAAATACGTAGCTTTCTGAAGCTTAGTTGGTTATTATCGGAGATTCGTTGAAGGATATTCTCGAATCGCTATTCCATTATCGCAAATTGACTCGTAGAGATACAAAATTCGAATGGAGCAAGGAATGTGGGAAGAGCTTCAAGAACTCAAGAGAGACTCATTTCAAAGACATGTTCTAACCATGCCATCCTCGAAAAGCGAACGTGGTAGTGACGTGTTGAGTAGAAGATCGTATATAAAGTCTGAAGTACGATATTGTCAAAGACTAATTTCAGTATAATTTACAAATAATAGAGATGGAGATGAAAACTCTAGGTACCCACGTGATGATATACTGAGTATAATCGACTTTAGTTAAAAGTTTGCTCAAGCCACCGGCAGGTCGATGATGCGTATGAAGAGGAAAGTACAAGAAAGAGCTATTCCTAAGCGAGAATTGATAAAGAAGGAATACTTGAGTCCACTCTAGACTTTGTGTTCCTAACGACTCGATTTGAGGTACAAGATTATGATGGAGGCACACAATACACCATTTGCAATCCATCCTCGAAGTACTAAAATGTATCGTGATCTTCTACATACATTTTGGTGGAATAATATGAAGAGAGAGATTGCAAAGTTTATCTCGATGTGTTTAACTTGCCAACGTGTAAAGGCGGAGCATCTAGTACCTAAGGGTCCGTTGCAACCACTTGAGATTCCTGAATGGAAGTGGGAACACATTACTATGGATTTCATTTACGGGTCTTCCTACGGTTTCTCAAGGCATCAATGCTATTTGGGTTATTGTTGATAGATTAACCAAGTCTGGCTCATTTCTTGCCGATACGGGAGACTTATTCTCTTGAACGTCTTGCTAGTATGTACGTAAATGAGATCGTGAGGTTGCATGGCATGCTGTATCCATAGTTTCGGATCGTGACCCAAGATTCACTTCAAGATTTTGGGTTAGCTTGCAAAAAGCTATGGGCACGGATTTTGCGATTTAGTTAAGCATACCATCCCCAAACCAGACGGACAATCGAGAGGACTATTCAAACTCTTGAAGATTTATTAAGACTACGTGTCCTAGACTTCAAGGGCGATTGGGATAAGTATTTACCATTGGTGGAATTCTCCTACAACAACAGCTTATCGTGCAAGTATAGGTGTGGCTCCATTCAAGCATTATATGGACGAAAATGTCGTTTCTCCAATATGTTGGGATGAGGTGGGTGAAGCAACATTGTTGGGACCCGAGTTAAGTACGTATGACTACCGAAAAGATCCAAATGATTCGACAACGTGATACAAACAACTCAAGATCGACAAAAGAGTTATGCGGATCTTCATCGAAAGGACGGGAATTTAATGTAGGGATCATGTATTGTTGCGAAGTTGCTCCACGGAAGGGAGTTACAAGATTTGGGAAGAGAGGAAAGCTCAATCCATGATTTATTGGTCCATTTCAAATTCT
Source organism: Panax quinquefolius (assembly GCA_020205615.1). Classification (NCBI taxonomy): domain Eukaryota; kingdom Viridiplantae; phylum Streptophyta; class Magnoliopsida; order Apiales; family Araliaceae; genus Panax; species Panax quinquefolius. The sequence goes on from CM035167.1 coordinate 124,560,313, forward strand.
TGACCGAGTAGGAAATGTAGCCTATAGACTTGCGTTACCTCCGGTATGTCTCGTGTTCATAATGTGTTTCACATATCCGTATTTCAGAAATATGTGAAAGACCAACCACGTTATTGAAGTTAGAACCGGACGAGATAGCCAAGACTTAACGTATGAGGAGGTACATGTCAAGATCTTGGATAGGAAGGAGCATGTCCCTACGCTAAGAAAGGTCATACCACAAGTTAAAGTTTTGTGGAGGAATCATGCTATAGAGGAAATGACCGGGAATTGGAAACGGAAATGAAAGCGAGGTATCCTCACCTTTTCAAAACACTGTGTATCGTCACGTCAATTTCGAGGACGAAATTTCATAAGGAGGGAGGTTGTAAGACCTCAAATTTTTTTTAAATAAAAAGGAATTTCCTTTATTTATTATTTTGAAATAGTAAGGGTTGATTTGATTAATGTGGATAGTTAAGGTTAAATACGCAAATATTTCAAAATAAGCAAGTGGTTATAAAATATTCATTTTTGTCTGGAAATATTCGTTTGGTCGTGGAATATTCAGATCTTTGTTGGGAATATTCGCGAATACGACTTTCGCAGCACCACGTGTGTGGGCCCCATAATGGAAAAAGTTTATTGGATGAAGAAAACGACAAATATAAGTTGGTTAAAAATAACTACAGTAGTTATTACAAGTAAGATCGTTGGAATACCCCAAGTGGTTAAAATACGATGAATACGCGTGGTTGCACAAAGAAGACACTGGATTGCATGCGATTTGTTGAATTATTGATCCTTACGTAAGAAGCACACTACTCAATAATTTTCACAAAGAATTACCGCTTCAATATTTTATTTTATTGATTCAATAATTCATGCGTTGATATTTTATATTATTGTTGTTCAATAATTGTCACTTTACATTATCTCCATTATCGGATCAATAATTCATATTATTTGAATAATATTATTAGATAGCATTATTGGCAATGTCTAGAAAGTTCTCATCAAGGAGAGGTTTGGTCACCTAATTGCATGGCGCCAGAAGGAGAAATCCTTATCTGAAAGCCCCTCTTCCTGAGAACGGCTACCGGTTGTCATAATTGTGATTCTCGTAATATTATTTGTGAATAATTAATTATTGATTCATATGATAAAGAAATATTTATTTTATGTGGATATAAATGATGGATTTATTTATGTGGTTATAAATGAAGAAATTATTGTTGAGGTGTTTTATCGAGATTTTACCGATTGGAGGTATTAAAATTAAATCGTGGGTTTTGAGATATATTATGGGGTTATAATTTTTAATCCCGACCGTTGGATTGTGGTAATTTTTTGGGTATGTTATACATACATAAGTTGAGTATATGTCCACAAATTTTGAACCGTTAAAATGCACGAATGATTTGTTATGAATTTTAAGAGGTGTCTCGATTCTTAAATTAGGGTTATAATTGATTTTGGTGGAAAATTCTAGAATTGGTGGGCCCCACTTGTGGTTGGTGAAGAAATGTGCTGAATTTTATTTCAAATGTGGTGGGTGGCAATAGTAGCGAGTAAAGCCATCGTGTAGCAGTGTCAAGTCTGCTTTACGGGCTAACATTTTCCTATAAATAGAGGGCTAAGTTAGAATTGAAAATCACACCGTAAACAAAGTTTTCTCTTTCTCTCTATATTATTGAGCGTATTTTGTGAGTATTTAGATACTTTGAGAGTTCATTGCTTCAAGACAAGTTTCATTCAAAGATCACTTCCGACCTTTCCTTCCAAGTCTTGATTCTTTGAGGTAAGGGATATTTTTTTTTTCGTAATGATATTATTTCTTCAATATCATTATCTTGAAATGTTGATCTGAAGTTTTTATCAAATTTGGAACTTTTTCATGTCGGGGTTACTATTCATGAGTTACTATTCACGAGTTACTATTCATGAGTTACTATTCACGAGTTACTATTCACGAGTACTATTCATGAAGCGTGAAAATGTTTTTTTGTGGAATTTCTATCTTTTGGTGTCGGAGTTACTATTCACGTATACGGCACTATTCATGTATACGGCACTATTCACGTATACGGCACTATTCATCGAAAAATAAAATTTCTTCTTTTCGTCCAAAATATCTATTTTGGATACTAGCTTTGATTGTATCCATGTTTTGATTATTCTTGAATTTTACACCACTATGATTATTTTTGAGGTATTGTTGGACATGGATAAAACAAAGTACGAATCCTTAATCCTTAATCCTTGTCATTTTGTTTCACTGGATTCGTTCTTTAAAAATATTTTTCATCATCCTCAGTCTTAAATGATGATATTATTGAATATCTTTGGCCTGTAGTGCAAAGATGAATGATTTCTGAAGAATATCTTTGGCCTGTAGTGCAAAGATGAACAGGTGTTGAGATGAACATGACCGACTGATTAATATCTTTGGCCTGTAGTGCAAAGATGAACAGGTGTTTAAATGAACATGACCAACTGATGAATATCTTTGGCCTGTAGTGCAAAGATGAATATTTGATTTGAGATGAAAATTGATTGATGTTACAGGGATAAAATATTGATGATGGACTGTTAAATTCATAGATTATAGTAGATTTCATTCTCTACGTAACTCTTCTATGAATTATTATTTCATTGCGAATATTGATCCGAAATTTGTTGTCTATCAGATTCTATTAGATTTTTCCTCGTTGAAGACTAACGATAATTTGTTGTATATTATCTTAGTCATAATATTCTTTATTGAGCTAGTTGAGCTCACCCTTTTCCTTTTTGTTCCATTCTTCTCGTGAGGCGAGAATATAAATGAGTACGCAGTCTGGGGTATGGAATGAAGGTTTTAGAAAGGATTGTTTAGTAGTCCTCACCATTTTGTAAAATAATGTATCAATAAATGTGATGAGGATTTATTTGAGTATAAATATTGTCTAGAAGATAATATTTGTATTTAAACTCACGCTTTCTTGTTGTAATAATAAAGTTGTAGTTGTTTCACGTACCATGTATTGACAACTCGTAATGGGTGATGTATACCTATTTTGGGGGCGCCACGGTTGGTATCGAGCTAGGGATATGATCTCCAAGGCGGAGATCGGGGAATAAAACTAGGAGGGAGAGACGAGTAAATCCTTCGCTAAAGGTGTCCTACCTAAGCTTATTTGTTGGTTGGTCATATTATAGGGGTATTATGTGATTTGTTAATTTATTTAATTAACCCTTGTTTTATGATAGTTTTTTTAGAATGGCTAACGAGAACGTTAACGATGGAGTGAATGAGATCGTGGAGACACCTCTAATCGCCAACCGTGATAATGTGATGTCGAATTAAGAAGAAAATTAGAGATATCCATGTGGTAAGTGAAGAATTGATAGTTGCACCTTAGAGATAATCGCAGAGGTAACAATTGAGAGTGAGGAAGAAGAGGAAGAAGAGGTACCGAAGAGAGTTTATTAGAGGTATTTTATGATCGAAATATAGAATTGCAAAATCGTATTCATGTGTTAGAAGAGCAAAGCTAAAGAATTGCGAGGCGAATGTGGAGCAAAAGGATGCAACGATTCAAGCTTGTGTTACCCGACACGTGATGCTTGAATGTAAGCACTCTTTGGCGAGTATAAGATGATAAAGTCGAATCGAAATGAAAAGAAGAAATAACCGAACGAGTGAGAATGAGTGATGCATGGGTAAAAGCCGCATTGACGCGTTGATATTATGGAAAGAGATGTCCAATCTAAAAAGAGAAGATTTAACGATGACGGAAAGACGTTTAAGCAGAACATCAAAGACCATCAACAAATTCTAGGGGAAGAGAACGATCGCCGCCATAGATGCTGATGTGGAGAGGAGGGACATATAAGGTCAAACTGCTCAAAGCCTTCCAAGGTATGCTATAATTGTGGAAAAGAAGGACATATCGCCGAGATCAGACGATATCGAAACCCAGTCCAAATGAAATGGTGACTCAAAAGGATGTCCCGAAAAAGTCAAAGTCAACGGTTCTTGGAAGAGCGTTTGTCGTGACCGGTCAAAATGCGAGGAACCCGAACGGTTAGCACGGGTTAGTTAATTATAAATTCTTGCGAAGTTTATACCTTACTAGATACCTGGGTTCTACCCATTCTTTTATCTCTTTGCTTACCAACGTTTGAACTTGACTACGGAGAAATTAAACTTTGACCTATCTCGTGGAGAATCCGTTAGAGAAACTTTCATTACATCTCGTTGTTTAGAAATCTTGTTTGATTCAGTCAGCACTATCACATTACCTCGTTAACCTTATTTCTATAGAGATATTTGCTTTTGATGTGATTTTAAGGTTAACTACTCATCATGCCAAATTGATTGCTTTTGTAAGGTTGTTAGTTTTCATATTCCTAAGCAACTTTGTTATTCAATTCAAGCAATCAAACCATTGTAATCAAACATTTTCATATCAAGCCATGAAGTCATTCGTTTATTACGGATGTCAAGTTTTCTTAGTCCATGTTATGGATTTGAATAAAACACGCCGATTTGAATAATATTCTGCTTGTTATTGATTTTCCCAGCGTATTTCTGAAGAATTTCTTGGCTTACTCCCAAAGCCGATATTAAATTTTGTATCGAACTTGAACCCAAGACAAAACTCATTTCTAAAATCTCATATAGAATGGCTCTATTGAACTTCGTGAGTTAAAATTCAACTATAGAATTTGGTACCGAGCCTTTATCTTGTGACTTCCTTTGTGGAATGCACCGCCGACTCTCTCTGTAGGGGACGCCATATTCGTGCGATAGTAAATCGATAGGTGTCATTGTGACGTCTTATCCAAGATTGGGATATGAGTCACAGCTTGAGAGCAACCTAAGTCGATGAATCGAAATACGTAGCTTTCTAGGCTTAGTTGGTTATTATCGAGATTCGTTGAAGGATATTCTCGAATCGCTATTCCATTATCGCAACTGACTCGTAGAGATACAAAATTCGAATGGAGCAAGGAATGTGGGAAGAGCTTCGAAGAACTCAAGAGGAGACTCATTTCAGCACATGTTCTAACCATGCCATCCTGGAAAAGCGAACGTGGTAGCTGACGTGTTGAGTAGAAGATCGATATAAAGTCTGAAAAACGATATTGTCAAAGACTAATTTCGTATAATTTACAAATAATAGAGATGGAGATGAAAACTCTAGGTACCCACGTGATGATATACGAGTATAATCGACTTTAGTTAAAGCTGCTCAAGCCACCGACCCGGAGCTGATGCGTATGAAGAGGAAAGTACAAGAAAGAGCTATTCCGGAAGCGAGAATTGATAAAGAAGGAATACTTCGAGTCCACTCTAGACTTTGTGTTCCTAACGACTCTGATTTGAGGTACAAGATTATGATGGAGGCACACAATACACCATTTGCAATCCATCCTGGAAGTACTAAAATGTATCGTGATCTTCGACATACATTTTGGTGGAATAATATGAAGAGAGAGATTGCAAAGTTTATCTCGATGTGTTTAACTTGCCAACGTGTAAAGGCGGAGCATCTAGTACCTAAGGGTCCGTTGCAACCACTTGAGATTCCGGAATGGAAGTGGGAACACATTACTATGGATTTCGTTACGGGTCTTCCTACGGTTTCTCAAGGCATCAATGCTATTTGGGTTATTGTTGATAGATTAACCAAGTCTGCTCATTTCTTGCCGATACGGGAGACTTATTCTCTTGAACGTCTTGCTAGTATGTACGTAAATGAGATCGTGAGGTTGCATGGCATGCTCAGTATCCATAGTTTCGGATCGTGACCCAAGATTCACTTCAAGATTTTGGGTTAGCTTGCAAAAAGCTATGGGCACGGATTTGCGATTTAGTTCGAGATACCATCCCCAACCAGACGGACAATCGAGAGGACTATTCAAACTCTTGAAGATTTATTAAGACTCGTGTCCTGACTTCAAGGGCGCTTGGGATAAGTATTTACCATTGGTGGAATTCTCCTACAACAACAGTTATCGTGCAAGTATAGGTGTGGCTCCATTCAAGCATTATATGGACGAAAATGTCGTTCTCGATATGTTGGGATGAGGTGGGTGAAGCAACATTGTTGGGACCCGAGTTAAATACGTATGACTCACCGAAAAGATCCAAATGATTCGACAACGTATACAAACAAATTTCAAGATCGACAAAAGAGTTATGCGGATCTTCATCGAAAGGACGTGGAATTTAATGTAGGGATCATGTATTGTTGCGAGTTGCTCCATGGAAGGGAGTTACAAGATTTGGGAAGAGAGGAAAGCTCAATCCATGATTTATCGGTCCATTTCAAATTCTTGACCGAGTAGAAATGTAGCCTATAGACTTGCGTTACCTCGAGTATGTCTCGTGTTCATAATGTGTTTCACATATCGTATTTCAGAAATATGTGAAAGACCCGAACCACGTTATTGAGTTAGAACCCACGAGATAGCCAAGACTTAACGTATGAGGAGGTACATGTCAAGATCTTGGATAGGAAGGAGCATGTCCTACGCGCAAAGGTCATACCACAAGTTAAAGTTTTGTGGAGGAATCATGCTATAGAGGAAATGACCTGGGAATTGGAAACGGAAATGAAAGCGAGGTATCCTCACCTTTTCAAACACCAGTATACGTCGTCCAATTTCGAGGACGAAATTTCATAAGGAGGAGGAGGTTGTAAGACCCGAAAATTTTTTTAAATAAAAGGAATTTCCTTTATTTATTATTTTGAAATAGTAAGGGTTGATTTGATTAATGTGGATAGTTAAGGGTTAAATACGCAAATATTTCAAAATAAGCAAGTGGTTATAAAATATTCATTTTTGTCTGGGAATATTCGTTTGGTCGTGGAATATTAAATGACTTGTCGGAATATTCGTAATGACAGCGCAGCGACCATGTGTGGGCCCCATAACTTGAAAGCGATTGGATGAAGAAAACGACAAATATAAGTTGGTTAAAAATAACGAGCGTAGTTATTACCAAGTAAGACTCGTTGAATACCCGGTGGTTAAAATACGATGTACGCGTGGTTGCACAAAGAGTTACCGGTATTGCATGATTGTTGAATTATTGATCCTTACGTGAGAGGCACTACTCAATAATTTTCACAAGAGAATTCTTGCTTCAATATTTTATTTTATTGATTCAATAATTCTTTGCGTTGATATTTTATATTATTGTTGTTCAATAATTGTCAACGCATTATCTCCATTATCAGATCAATAATTCATATTATTTGAATAATATTATTAGATAGCATTATTGGCAATGTCTAGAAAGTTCTGTCAAGGAGAGGTTTGGTCACCTAATTGCGCGCCAGTAAGGAGAAATCCTTATCGGAAAGCCCCTCTCTCTGAGAACTACTGGTTGTCATAATTGTGATTCTGTAATATTATTTGTGAATAATTAATTATTGATTCATATGATAAAGAAATATTTATTTTATGTGGATATAAATGATGGATTTATTTATGTGGTTATAAATGAAGAAATTATTGTTGAGGTGTTTTATCAAGATTTTACCGTGATTGGGTATTAAAAATTAAATCAGGGGTTTTGAGATATATTGCGGGGGTTATAATTTTTAATCCGACCGTTGGATTGTGGTAATTTTTGGGTATGTTATACATACATAAGTTGAGTATATGTCCACAAATTTTGAACCGTTAAAATGCACGAATGATTTGTTATGAATTTTAAGAGAGTGTGTCGATTCTAAATTAGGGTTATAATTGATTTTGGTGGAAAATTCTAGAATTGGTGGGCCCCACTTGTGGTTGGTGAAGAAATGTGCTGAATTTTATTTCAAATGTGGTGGGTGGCAATAGTAGCGAGTAAAGCCATCGTGCAGCGTGTCAAGTCTGCTTTGTACGGCTAACATTTTCCTATAAATAGAGGGCTAAGTTAGAATTGAAAATCACACCGTAAACAAAGTTTTCTCTTTCTCTCTATATTATTGAGCGTATTTTGTGAGTATTTAGATACTTTGAGAGTTCTTGTCAAGATAAGTTTCATTCAAAGATCACTTCCGACCTTTCCTTCCGGCTCTATCGATTCTTTGAGGTAAGGATATTTTTTTTTTTCGTAATGATATTATTTCTTCAATATCATTATCTTTGAAATGTTGATCTGAAGTTTTATCAAATTTGGAACTTTTTCATGCTCTGGTTACTATTCATGAGTTACTATTCACGAGTTACTATTCATGAGTTACTATTCACGAGTTACTATTCACGAGTACTATTCATGAAGCGTGAAGATGTTTTTTGTGGAATTTCTATCTTTTGGTGTCGGAGTTACTATTCACGATATCGGCACTATTCATGTATACTGACACTATTCACGATATCTGACACTATTCATCGAAAAATAAAATTTCTTCTTTTCGTCCAAAATATCTATTCTGGATACTAGCTTTGATTGTATCCATGTTTTGATTATTCTTGAATTTTACACCACTATGATTATTTTTGAGGTATTGTTGGACATGGATAAAACAAAGTACGAATCCTTAATCCTTAATCCTTGTCATTTTGTTTCACTGGATTCGTTCTTTAAAAATATTTTTCATCATCCTCAGTCTTAAATGATGATATTATTGAATATCTTTGGCCTGTAGTGCAAAGATGAATGATTTCTGAAGAATATCTTTGGCCTGTAGTGCAAAGATGAACAGGTGTTGAGATGAACATGACCGACTGATTAATATCTTTGGCACCAGAGTGCAAAGATGAACAGTGTTTAAATGAACATGACTAATCGATGAATATCTTTGGCTGTAGTGCAAAGATGAATATTTGATTTGAGATGAAAATTGATTGATGTTACAGGATAAAATATTGATGATGGATTTGTTAAATTCATAGATTATAGTAGATTTCATTCTCTACGTAACTCTTCTATGAATTATTATTTCACGCCGCGAATATTGATCCGAAATTTGTTTTGTCTATCAGTATTCTATTAGATTTTTCCTGTTGAAGACTAACGATAATTTGTTGTATATTATCTTAGTCATAATATTCTTTATTGAGCTAGCTGTTGAGCTCACCCTTTTCCTTTTGTTCCATTCTTCTCGTGAGGCGAGAATATAAATGAGTACGCAGTCTGGGTATGGAATGAAGGTTTTAGAAAAGGATTGTTTAGTAGTCCTCACCATTTTGTAAAATAATGTATCAATAAATGTGATGAGGATTTATTTGAGTATAAATATTGTCTAGAAGATAATATTTGTATTTAAACTCACAGCTTTTCTTGTTGTAATAATAAAGTTGTAGTTGTTTCGCATACCATGTATTGACAACTCGGAATGGGTGATGTATACCTATTTTGGGGCGTCACAAATAATGTTTCTAACAAGAATTGGAATCTGAATAACAACTTATTGACTTAATAGATTTGCCCGTAGGCGATTACAAACTATAAGTTTCTATAGCTAATGCAAAGACCTTTGCTTCATTTTCCACATATAGGATTACTTATCTTTGTTTAACTTTCTACTTACGCTTGGTCCCTTCATAAATCTATATTTATGATAACCAAAGTCGGTATCCAATACCCAAGTAGAACCTTGACTTAAAGAAAATTTATTTTAAATTATGAACAAAATTGTATTTATGGCAAAAACTTCACTAAGCTTCTTTGGTTAGCCTCTGCAAGATCCTTCTCGCAGCTTTCTTTCCGAAGTCCGAAGCTTATTGCGGTGGAAGCAAACTCCTTTGCTATCCGTATCAGTTTTGTTCTTATTATCCTTTGTTTATGCCTTTCTATTTACCTTCTTTGAATCGTTCTTCTTTTCAGAAGATCCTTTGGCCCCTACTAGTAAGACTTGATCTTTCTTGGTTGGAAAGTGACTCTCAACATTTTTCAATATGTTAAGCAAATCAGCGAGGCTGATATCTAGCTTGTTCATATGAAAAATTCACAACAATTATGAAAGGAGTCCGGGAGTGAGTGCAAGATCAAATCTTGGCTCTACTCTCTATCCATGACAAAACCAGTTGTCCTAATTGATCAATCAAATTGATTATGTTAAGAACTTTTTATGCATACTATAGTGCCATTGGCCATTCTAGATCGGAAGAGCTCCTTGATATCTCGATATCTATCGGTCCTACTTTCCTCACCATCAACTACTTGATGTGCGGAATATAGTAGGAGCATCCATAGTTTCATCTCGTGTTGAAGCTCGTTACTCATGGATGCGAGCATGATGCATTGAGCCAATCAGTGCATCATCTTGCCACTTTCTAAAAGTAGCAATCTCTTCCTCGGAGGCATTATGCGCAACCATTGCGGGGATAGACGTATTAAGGACATAAGATAGCTTTTTCACTTATGAGAACTATTCTCAAATTCCTTAACCAATCCGCTTAATTCTATGCCGTTAATTTAGAATCTAATATGCTTCATGATGATAGTAATTTTAGACATTGTAAAATTCTAAAAATGAATTTGTAATTAACAACATTTTAACATACATTCTTTTATTAATTACCAAAATAAATTAGGTCTTGTTTTAAATTGGTATCTCCCACTATTTTCTTCAAACTATATTACCTCACTTATATAGTTCGCAAAATCTAATTAAAGATTTGCTAGTGAGAATAAGGATCCCATTTCAAATGTATATAGCCTTGTGGTGACACAACAAACTATATATAAATAAATAGGTAGACAACTTTTGTCAATTACATCAACTATGAAACTCCTTTTCTTTTGCCTCTTAGATTATTTTGATCAAGTGGTGGCACATCCGAATCAAAATTATCCAAGTTAAGTCCGACCCTAGCACTCCATATATTCAAAAAGAAAATATCATCCTTGTGGTGACACAACAAAACAATATTGTTCAATTTTCTTTATAAGCATCAAATGTGATAAATTAACATCTTAAATACTCTTAATACTTGCCTTGTGGTGACACAACAAACTCATATTAAATATTTAATACTCTATTAATTTTATCATGCTAGAAGGCGACGTTCGATATTCCAAATATCTTTGAACACTTAGGACTTAATATAAAATTTGAGGGGTTTGTTATTAATTGGTCTCATCTTGTTTAACGCGCATGCACATATATATATAAAATACGCGTAATATTAATGAACATGCGAAGCATGTTTGCATAATATATAATATATATAGTATAAGCATGCACATATAGAATACTATATTCTACCCAGATTGATTATGGACTTTTATTCTAGTTTGGTTCACTAGAGCCACCAAGTGAACCAAAAGGTCAAACTCCATCAGGTATTCCTTAGCGAGCCACGTTCAGTGAACTTATTCTCTAATAAGCACCTACATACTTGCTTTAGTGTCTCCACACAAATGATCATGAGATCAATCATCCTCATCCAATGAAATGAAGCAACGATATACCAATCTATCCGGATTCACTAATCCCCAATTTAGTAATCCAATGATTGGGAACTATTTTAGTTTTAAGCTTTCTAAGAATTTAGATCTCATTAGAATGATCATCATCATTATTCTAAAAGCATTGCTTAAAACTATGGGTTTATCACATATTATAAAATAGCATCATGTAGATAATTAAAAGCCTTTAATAAATTAATACTTTTTATTAATAAATGAATAAGATTATTACAAAGTATATGCTTTATCATCAAACATGATTGGCTTGTGTGCATACTACTTTCAAAAACAAGGGTTAATTAAGAAATTAACATATCACATATTAACCAAATGCTCTGACTGACCAACCAAATAACAAATAAGGTTATACTAGTGAAGGAATTCCCCGACTCTCCCCTCCTAGTTCTTGTCTCACATCTTATCCAGGGATCATATCCCTAAGCTTTGATACCAACTGTGATGCCCCCAAAATAGGTATACATCACCCATTCTGAGTCACCAAATACATGGTATATAAACAAATACAACTTCAGTAATACAATTGTCGTGCAAAATACGACAACACATATACTGTGAGTTTGAATACAACTATTGTCTAATAGAGAGTATACAAACTCAAAAGTAGTCTTCATTACAATTATTGATACACTATTTTACAAAATAGTGAGGACTACTAATACAACTATCCTGAACCATCACTTCATACCCCGGCTAGTTCCTGCTATGTTCTCACATCCTGAGAAGAAAAATGGAATAAAAAGGAAAAGGGTGAGCTCAACTAGCCCAGTAAAGAATATTATGACTAAAATAATATACAATAATTTATCATTAGTCTTCAACAGGGGAAAATCTGATAAAATATAATAGACAACAAGTTTTAGATCAACAACTGCAGCGAAAACAACAATCCATTAGAAGAGACAAGTAGAGAAAGAATTTCACTATCTTCTAATATTTAAAAGTCCATCATCAATATTTTATCCTTGTAACATCAATCAATATACATCTTGAATCAAATATTCATCTTTGCACTACAGGCCAAAGATATTTATTTGTATCACCAGTTGGTCATGTTCATCTCAACACCTGTTCATCTTTGCACTACGGGCCAAAGATATTCATTAGGTAATCATTCCTCTTTGCACTACAAGCCAAAGATATTCAGTAATATCATCATTTAGGACTGAGGATGATAAAAAATATTTTAAAGAAAACGAATCCAGTGAGACAGAAGGACAAATAGTAGGGATTCATATAACAGTTTATCCGAGATCAATAATACTTCATAATAACCAATTGTGAAGCAGAATTCAAGGATAAAGATCAAAACATGGATACAATCAAAGATAGTAACCATAATAGACATCTTGGACAAAAACGAGAAAATTTCATTTTTCGGTGAATAGTATCGTATTTGTGAATAGTGTCGTATACGTGAATAGTAACCCCGACACAAAAAGTTCTAAATTTGATAAAAAAGTTCAGACCAATATTTCGGCATAATAATATTGAAAGAAATAATATCATTTACGAAGAAAATAACATCCCTTACCTCAAAATAACAGTACTTCTGATCGGAATATCGGTATAAGGCTGAAGAAAACTTGCACTGATAAATAGAAACTCACAAAGTATCTAAATACTCACAAAATACACTCGATAATATAGAGAGAGAAAGAGAGAAAGCTTATATTTCTGGTGTGATTTTCAATTCTAACTTAGCCCTCTATTTATAGAAAAATGTTAGCACGCCGAAGCAGACATAACCTGCTACCTGATGGCTTTACCTGCTACTATTGCCACCCACCATATTTGAAATAAAATTCAGCACATTTCTTCACCAACCACAAGTGGGGCCCACTCAATTCTAGAATTTTCCACCAAAATCATTTATAAACCTAATTTCCGAATCAGTCACCTCTTAAAATTAATAACAAATTATACGTTCATTTTTAACGGTTTAAAATTTGTGGATATATACTCAACTTATATATGTATAACATATCCAAAAATTACAACGATCCAACGGTCAGATTAAAAATCATAACTCAAGCAATATATCTCAAGAACAGTGATTTAATTTTTAATACCTCCATTCCGACAAAAACACCTCAACATTACTTCCTTCAATTATATCCACATAAAATAAATATATCCATCAATTATATCCACATAAAATAAATATTTCCTTATCATATAAATCAATAATTAATTATTCACAAATAATATTACAAAATCACAATTATGACAACTAGGCCGTTCCCAGGAAGGAGGGGGCTTTCCGATAAGGATTTCTCCTTCTTGGCCGCAATTAGGTGACCAAACCTCTCCTCGATGTAACTTTCTAGACATTGCCAATAATGCTATCTCATAATATTATTCAAATAATATGAATTATTGTTAGATAATGGGAAATATCATGTGCGGACAATTATTGAAACAACAATAATATAAAATATCAACGCAACAATTATTGAACCAATAAAATAAAATATTGAACAATAATTATTGTAACAATTATTGAGTAGCGTCTTCTTACGTAAGAATCAATAATTCAAAAATATTATAAAAATCGTAGTATCTTAAGAATTATGCGACCACAGCGTATTCTTTGTATATTTTAACCATCGGTATTCAATGATGTTAATTGGTAATAACTACGCCGTTATTTGTAAAAACTCAAATTTATCATTTTCTTCATCCGACCGTTATCCGTTATGGGGCCCACAAATGGTTGCGCTGTCGTACTAATATTTCCCGACAAAAAGAATATTCCACGACTAAACGAATATTCCCCGACAACAATGAATATTTTAGAACCACTTGCTTATTTTGCAAAATTTGCACATTTCACCCATAGCCAAAGCATTATATCAAATTAACACCTTATTATTCACAATAATAATTAGAGGAAATTTAATTTTATTTATAATAAGTTGGGGTCTTACAACAAACATTTAAAATGCTCATAAATTGTGGGGTATAAATTATTTTTCGTCAATGAAAAACTCACAACTCTTCTTTTTTTATATAGGTAGAAAAGATCAGAGAAATATAAGGTATCCCAAATTTTCAATGGAATATATTGCATTTATAACAATCACAAACATCTACAAAAATTTTTTACCGTAGTTATGTCGAGGTCAAAACTCAAAGATTCTCTGTGAATAACAAATAAAACATAAAATTATCACTAACAACTAAACCGTTTATTACTAGACTTTATTGGTACTCGCACGTTGTTTGGTTGTCCAATATAATAACAATACGTTTAGGGGGACATTTTTCTAGTGACCCTTTTTTTTTTGTAATACCTCTCAAAAAATGTATAGTATTTATGTGAGACCCCAGATTTTATGAATAAATATTTAATTTTCTCGAAATATTTTTTTTAATATTATGGTGTGGATTTGATATAATGTTATAGTTGTGGGTAGTATTTATAAATTTTGCAAAGTAAGCAAGTGGTTATATAATATTCGATTGGTGGGGAATATTCGCTTTAACGAGGAATATTATACGACTCAAGACAATCATCAGTGGACCTCACAACGGAAGTATTGTCGTAGTTAGAAAAACAACAAAATTATCTTTCTATATAATAACTACGGAGGTGTTACCGCTTAAAACCGTTGAACTATTCGGTAGTAAAAAGTACGATGTCTACGCTGGTTTCGTATAAGTAGCTGCACTGCGGTATTGATTATTGATGCTTACGTGATAAGTCACTCGGTTATACTCAATTATTGCTCACATAATTACGCATCATATCTCTCATATTATTGATTCAATTATTGTTACATTATCATCCGCATAATATGTTATATTATTAAATCAATAATTGAGATGACAAAGTTATTCATATTATTATTTGCAATATCGACAATGTCTAGAAGTTCACATCGAGGAGGTTTGGTCACCTAATCATACGCCAATAAGGAGAAATCCTTATCTGAAAGCCCCTATTTCACAGGAACGACACATTGTTAAATATTGTGAATTATAATATTAATGATGAATAAGTTCGTGTTGATTAAAGATGAATTTTATAGTTCCATTGTGTTGGACTTATTTGTGTTAGTATAATTGATGTCTAGAGGTTATATTGTTTAGTCAACCCCCCTTTAGATAACTATTGTGCCAACTAGGAACTAACAATTGGTATCAGAGCAGGTTCTATTTTACAGCTTACAAGCTTTAGTAGATCCAATGGCACTCGTACCAAGCAAATCCAGGACCGGGGGAGGCAGAAAGCCACCAATGTACAACAAGGATAGATTTGCTAACCGGAAAGTCAAGATGCAAGCGTACATGGACTCAATAGATGAAGATCTGTTTGAGACTGTTTAAAATGGGCCCTATATTCCAACAAAGCTTGCACCAACCACTGACGATCCAAACCGAATGCAAATCAAGGTTAAAGATGAATGGACTGACAACGAGAAAAGAGCTGTCCAACTTGACAAAAAGGCCAAGAACATCCCGTTCCAATACTTAGAAGACGATCTGTTTGAAAACGTTGTCAACAGCAAAACAGCTAAGGAAGTTTGGGAAGCACTGCTGATCATTCACGAAGGAACTGAAGAAGTTAGAGATAACAAACAATCTCTTCTGACACAATAGTATGAAATGTTTGCTCATGTCCAAGGAGAAAACATAACTGCCACCTATGAAAGATTCAACGTTCTGCTCAACTCTCTACGAGCATAAGGAAAGGTCTATCCTAACAAAGATCTGACCATAAAGTTCATGAGAGCCCTACCAAGCAGGTGGGATGTCAAGACCACTGCAATAAGAGAGTCAAAGAATCTTAATAAGATAACAGTTCAACAGCTATATGGCAATCTCCTGACATACGAACTAGAGCTGACCCAACGTACTGAAACCTTATCAGAAGGAAGGATAAGGGTGTTACTCTCAAGGCAAATGAAGGTGCATCAAAGGTCAGAATTGAGATTGACTCTGATTATGATGAAGACGACGATGAAGACCTTGCTATGCTGGTAAAAAGACTGAGAAGATTCATGCGTCAAGGCAAAACCAGCAAGCCAAAGAAGGTCAGCAACTACAACAACCAGGAGCAAATAAATGATCTATGCTACAACTGCAAGAAGCCTGGCCACTTCATTGCCAACTGCAACAAACCTCTAAGAGAAGAACTAAAGAAGAAACATCATGCAAAGAAGGAATTCAAAGGAAACAAAAGGCCTCAGAAGAGAGACAAAGGCCTGGTAGCTGGAGGATCATGGAGTGATTCAGATAATGACTCAAATGCTGACTCCGGAGATGAAGAAGAACCACAAATGGCCAATCTGTGCCTAATGGCCAAACATGCAAAGGACAAGCAAAATCTTAACATACATGATGTAAGTCTCGATGAGGTATTTGACTTTAACTCACCTGATGTAGATATAAATGACTTAAGAAATGCACTGCATGGCATAACCACTGATCTACATCAATATATGAAGTGGTTCAGAGTTCTGTCTAAGGATCATTCACTTCTTCAAGAGAAGAAGAAGAAAGTACAAGAAGAGCTTGAAACAGTTCTTCTAAGTACTAATCTTCTCTCCAAGCTTGAGGCTGAGAATGAGACCTTAAGACAGATAAACACACTCAATGCACAAAGAGAGTCTAATCTAACCTCTAAAATTGAGGATCTAGAAAAGACTATCTCTACATGGAACAAATCCTCATCATCCATGGACTGCCTGCTCTCTAGTCAGAGAAGCACATTCGATAAGACAGGCCTAGGCTTTGGGGAATCCATCTCAGAGCCTTGTGTGGAAAAGACAAAGGAAACTAGCACTAGTAATGCCTCAATTTTCAGTAGAAGCACTATCTTTATGAAATCCTCACAGAAGGAAGAACAAGTTCAATCTTGTCCTACTGTCTCCATTCTTACTCTTAGGAGTAAAGGGTCTCATCTTTGTTCAGGGGTTCATAAAGAGAAGAGAATCAACCTCTACTCACCAACCTCAAGAATCATAGAGTCAAGCAAGATCAACTCTACGAATCAACCGGGAAGGTACAGTAGAGGTAAGGCACACTCATCACTATTTATGAAAACCAAGGACACGTGGAAAAATGAGAACCAATTTAACAGAAGGATAATTAAAGAACCACACAAGTCCAAATGGAGGATGAATCATCATGCACACACTGGCATTCATCATACTAGGTGTTTTATATGCAATAAATATGGTCACAAGGCTGCCAAGTGTTATTATAATTCCATGCATGTGAGACCCAAGATTAAACAGATTTGGGTCCCCAAAGGCACTAATAAAGAAGGACCCATGCAAATATGGGTACCGAAATGAAGGTTCAATATCTTGATAGGAAAAGAGCTCCACGATCACTACATGGTATCTGGATAGTGAGGACTACTAATGCACCATCTAGGACCATCACTCCGTTCCCCGACTCGTTCCAGCTATATTCTCATTTCCTGAAGAGAACAGTGAAAGAAAGGGTGAGCTCAACTAGCCTAATAAGAAATATTATGACTAAGATAATGCAGAATAAATTATCATTAGCCTTAAATGTTGTTAAACCGATTCAATATAACAAACATCAAATTTAATCGCAGCTTGAACAAGCAATCCATTAAAAGAGTCAAGTAGAGAATAAAATCTACTATCTTTTATGATTTAAAAGGTTTTTCATCACTTTTATCATTGAACTCGACTTTTAATAAATAATCCACATCATCAATCACCCCGCACTACTGCCAAGGATATTCTTTAGTATCACGACCACAATTATCCATGCACTACGGGCCAAGAATATTTGTGTATTCATTAATGGTCATGATCATGCCAACAACTGTCCATCAATGCACTACGGGCCAATGATGACTTTTACCACATCATTTGTAACATTACGGTTATGATTACACCGAATAATCCCTGGTCATAATCATACCAAGTCCATCTAAGCACTACAGGCCATAGGTGACTTTCAAAAATATAAATATGAGGATGATGACAATGATATAAGAATTCAATAAAACAAGTTCAAGAATTAATTTGTCCAAGAACTAATAACGTCCAAATTGTCAACATGATACTGCTTTGTAGAGTAAAATTCAAGAATGCTCAGAAGAATATTTCCATGAAAAGATACTGGATGAAGCGCAATTATCAAGGATATTTCACTAATTTCATGGAGTATAGAAGTTAAAACTTTAACCAACTGAGTATAATAAAGAATGGAATAACAAAAGAAATCACCATGCATACGGTGATTAGCATGATGCGTGTTATTCCAATAGAATACTAAATAACGGAACCAGTCAAAGTAAATTCATGCACCGGCGTGATGTTCCAACGTAATAATAAAGAATGGAATAACAACAAAATCACCATGCATGCGGTTGCGATGCGTAGAAAAGTTATTCCAATAGAATACTAATAAGGGCGAAATCAGTCCCACAGCGAAAACGCATTGCATGTGATATTCTAACGAGTAATAATAATAAAGATTTTAACCGTGTCCCATTAAACGCATATGATGTGATATTCCAATGTAATAATAAAGACGGAATAATAGAAGAATTTCACCAAGTATAGGGTAGCCCACAGATACCGCTTATTCCAATGTAATAATAAAGAATGGAATAACATAAGTTCTCTTCATGAATATAAAAGAATAACACCTCATACGAAAGTACAACAAATAATATTCCCTACCTTAAGAAGAAAAGTCTTGATATATAAGTAGTGAAGTAGCGAATACTTTCTTCTTCTTCTCTATAGTTTATCTCTTTAGAGTTTCAAAGAATTAAGTAAGAAATAATGAAGGAATGAGCTTCTATTTATAGGAGAATCAAGGATACTATTGGATCTGCATAAAGAGGGAATTCGGAAGAAATTATTTGCTGAGTCACAGCTCCACTGATCCAACGCATCAGTAATCTTTTTTTCAAAGAGTTGGCCAATGAAAAAAATGAACACATGCCACTTGGAGGCCTTGACCAATTAAAAGGAGCCCCAATTCATAAGATATCAATAATAATGCATAATTTGAAAAAGTTTGGCCAAAAGGTCCAAGTTTTGAAAAATTATCACAGAATCTACCAAAATAAGCTAGCATTGTCAATCCCCCAACCAATGAGAATAAAGGAAAAAAAAACTATAAAACATATCTATATATATAATCAACACATGTTGTAAACCTAAAAATATATATATGATAATAATAATTGTACTCCCCTCCCACGTGAACACCAACTTTCCCCCACCCACTTTGTCAACTTGACAACTTTATATATATATATATATATATATATATATATATATATATAATATATATATAAGTAATAAAACAAAACCGAGATGACTTCTCGTGTAAGCATCAATAATTAATACCGTGTGCTACTATGCAACCAATGCAGATATCGTATTTTTAACACCGGGTGTTTCAACAGCTTAACTGTAAAACTTCCGCCGTTATTTTCATAAAGTATTTTTGTCATTTTCTCAATCCGACAATAATTCCGTTGTAGGGTCCACCAATGATTGTGCCATTTATACGAATATTCCTTGTTAAAACGAATATTCCCCGACCAATCGAATATTATATAACAACTTACATACTTTGCAAAATTTGTAAATATTACCCACAACTATAATATTATATTAAATTCATCCCATAATATTCAAAATGATAATTATAGAAAATTCATTTTATTCAAAAAGTTGGGGTCTTACAACCTCCCCTTCTTATGAAATTTTGCCCTCGAAATTAGGGTACGTACCTGGTATATCAAAGAGGTAAGGATACCTTGACTTCATTTCAGATTCTAACTCCCAGGTCATTTCCTCAATATCGTGGTTTCTCCACAAAACTTTGACTTGAGGTATAACCTTGGAGCGTAGGATATGTTCCTTCTTATCCAAGATTTGAACATGAACCTCTTCATACGTTAAATCTTCCGCTATTTCGTCTGGTTCTAACTCAATAATGTGGTTCGGGTCTTCCACATATTTACGTAACATGGATATGTGAAAAATGTTATGAACACGAGACATACTTGGCGGTAAAGCGAGTCTATAGGCCACAGTTCCTACTCGATTAAGGATTAAAAATGGGCCGATAAATCGAGGATTGAGCTTTCCTCTCTTTCCAAATCTCATAACTCCTTTCCATGGAGCAACACGTAACAACACATGATCTCCTATATCGAATTCTACGTCCTTTCGATGAAGACCAGCATAACTCTTTTGTCGATCTTGTGAGGTTTTTATCGTTGTCGGATCGTTTGAATCTTTTTCAGTGATCATCGCACCAACTCCGTCCCAACAATGTTGCTTCACCCACCTCATCCCAAAGATACTTAGAGAACGACACTTTCTTCCATACAACACTTCGAATGGAGCCATGCCAATCTCGACTTGATAACTGTTGTTGTGGGAAAACTCCACCAATGGTAAGAACTTGTCCCAACTTCCTTGAAGTCAAGGACACGAGTCGTAATAGATCTTCAAGAGTTTGAATCGTCCTCTCTCCACTACCGTCTGTCTCGAGGATGATATGCCGAGCTAAATCGTAAATCCGTGCCCATATCTTTTTGCAAACTAACCCAAAATCTTGAAGTAAATCTTGGCTCTCGATCAGAAAATATGGATACTGGCATACCATCCAATCTTACAACCTCGTTTATGTACATACGAGCAAGATGTTCAAGTGTATAAGTTTCTCGACGTGTCGGTAGAAAATGAGCGGACTTGGTCAATCTATCAACAATGACCCAAATCGCATCTACGCCTTGAGAAACTTTGGGAAGACCGTAACGAAATCCATGGTAATGTGTTCCCACTTCCATTCGGAATTTCAAGTGGTTGCAATGGACCTTTTGGTACTTGATGCTCACCTGACTCGTTGACACGTTAGACACCTTGAGATAAACAAATACTATATCTCTCTCTTCATATTGCTCCACCAAAATGTATGATGAATATCATGATACATTTTGTACTCCCAGATGGATTGCAAATGGTGTGTTATGCGCCTCCATCATGATTTAATACTTTAAATCGTGGTCGTTAGAACACAAAGTCTGGAGTTGACTCGAAGTATTCCTTCTTCATCGATTCTTGCTTCCGGCATAGCACCTTCTTGCACTTTCTTCCTCATACGCATCAGCTCCAGGTCTGTAGCTTGAGCAGCTTTAACTTTATCAATTAAAGTCGGTTCTACTTGTATATTCGCCATCATCACGTGGGTCCCTGGAGTCTTTATCTCTATCTCCATCCTTTGCAAGTCATACAAAATGGGCCTTTGTGTTGACAATATTGCACTCGTGCATTCAAGATATGATCTTCTACTCAACGCGTCGCCTACCACGCTTAAACTTTTCGGGATGGTATTGGATGGTATGATCATAATCTTTCAACAGTTCAAGCCAATGTCGCTGTCGCATATTGAGTTCCTTTTGAGTGAAGAAATATTTTAGGCTTTTATGATCCGTAAAGATCTCCACTTTCTCCCCCATACAAGTAATGCCTCCAAATCTTTAGTGCGAAGACAACAGCTGCCAACTCTAGATCATGAGTAGGATAATTCCTCTCATATTCTTTGAGTTGTCATGAGGCATAGGCTATGACTTTCCTATGTTGCATGAGAACACATCCTAACCCTTTGCCCGAAGCATCACTGTAGATGACAAATCCCTCCGAACCAGATGGTATTGTCGAATGTGTTCAAATGAGTCTCTTCTTGAGTTCTTGAAAACTCTTCTCACATTCCTCGCTCCAACAGAACTTTGTATCTTTCTGAGTTAGCTGAGTTAGTGGAGTAGCGATTCGAGAAAACCCTTCTACGAATATCCGATAATAACCAGCTAAGCCGTGAAAGCTACGTGATTTCTTGAATCGATTTAGGTTGCTCCCACTTTGAATAGCTTCAATCTTTCTTTGGGTCAATGGATATTCCATGACTTGATACCATGTGCCCAAGGAATGCTACTTCCTCAAGCCAGAACTCACATTTCTTCAACTTGGCATAAAGCTTGTATTCACAAAGCTTTTGGAGTATCAGCCTCAAGTGTTGCTCATGATCTTCACGGGTTTTGGAATATATGAGGATGTCATCAATAAAGACGACCACAAAGTGATCCAAATATTCCTTGAATACTCGGTTCATCATATCTAGAAGGCAACAGGAGCATTAGTCAATCTAAAGGACATGACTAGGAATTCATAATGCCCGTACCGAGTTCTGAAAGCCATCTTTGGAATGTCATCAGTTCTAATCTTCAATTGATGATATCCGGAACGAAGATCAATCTTTGAAAAGAATTTGGCTCCTTGCAACTGGTCAAATAGGTCATCAATACGTGGCAATGGGTACCTATTTTGATGGTGACATGATTCAACTCCTGATAATCAATACAAAGTCGCATACTCCCATCTTTCTTTTTCACGAATAGAACAGAGCACCCCAAGGAGAAGTACTAGGACCAATGAAAACGATGTCTAACAATTCATGTAGTTGGGTCTTTAACTCCACGAAGTTCAATAGGAGCCATTCGATATGGGGCTTTAGAAATAGGTTTTGTACCAGGTTCAAGGTCGATACAAAATTCAATTTCACGCTCTGGGGGTAGGCCAGGAAGTTCTTCAGGGAATACGTCAGGAAATTCATTAATAATAGAAATATCATTCAAAACTGACGTATTTTTGTTTAGATCCGTGACATGAGCTAAGAAAACTTGACATCCATTTTTCAATAAACGAATAGCTTTATGGCTTGAGATGATAGTGATTGATTTTAATGGTTTGGTGGCTTGAATTCGCATAACAGATTGGTTAGGAATATGAAAGCTAACAATCTTACGAAAATAATCAATTTTTGCATGATGAGTAGTTAACCAATCAATCCCTAGAATTACGTCAAATGCAAGTATTTTTAATGAAATAAGATCGACAGGTAATGTGAGGGTACCAATTTGAACCAAACAAGACTTATAAACAGTGGATGTAATGAAGGTTTCTCCCAACGGAATTTCTACAGATAAGTCAAAGTCTAATTTCTCCGGAGTCAAATTTAATCGTTGAGCGCAAGTAGGAGAAATAAAAGAATGGGTAGAACCGGTATCAAATAAAGTATAGACTTCGCTAGAGTTTATGATAAGCTTACCCGTGATGACCTCACTCGGGTTCCTTGCTTTTTGGGAGGTCACAACAAACGCTCTCTCTTGCACTACCAGTTTTGACTTTTCTGGGACGGCCTTTGGTGTGACGCCCCCAAAATAGGTATACATCACCTATTCTGAGTCGCCAAATACATGGTACAGAATACAAATACAACTTAATTATACAACTATCGTGCAAAGTACGAGAAAACATAAGTCGTGAGTTTTAAAACAAATATTGTCGCCTGCATAATATACAAACTCAAATTCAATATTATTACATTTATTTTCCCACTATTTCACGGAATAGTGAGGACTACTAATGTTATCATCCGAATCCGCTACTCGTTTCTCCGACTAGTCCTCGCTACGCTCTCATTTCAAGAAAACAATGAAAGTAAAAGGGTGAGCTCAACTAGCCCAAGAGAAATATTATGACTAAGATAATGCGAATATATTATCGTTAGCCTTCAACAAATGTTAAACCGATATAATATAACAACCATCAAGTTTAATCTTGCAATGGAACAAACAATCCATTAAAAGAGTCAAGTAGAGAATAAAATCTACTATCTTTTATGATTTAAAAGGTTTTTCATCACTTTTATCATTTGGGACTCAACTTTTAATAAATAATCCACATCATCGAATCACCCCGCACTACGCACCGAAGGATATTCTTTAGTATTACGACCACAATTATCCATGCACTACGGGCCAAGAATATTTGTGTATTCATTAATGGTCATGATCATGCCAACAACTCGCCCCTTCAATACTACTCACGAGCCAATGAGGACTTTTACCACATCGTTTGTAACATTACGGTCATGATTACACCGAATAATCCCTGGTCATAATCATAACAAGTCCATCTATGCACTATAGGCCACAGATGACTTTTAAAAAAATATAAACATGAGGATGATGACAATGATATAAGAATTCAATAAAACAAGTTCAAGAATTAATTTATACAGGAACTAATAATGTCCAAATTGTCAACATGATACTGCTTTGTAGAGTAAAATTCAAGAATGCTCAGAAGAATATTTCCATGAAAAGATACTGGATGAAGCGGAAATATCAAGGATATTCCACTAATTTCATGGAGTATAGAAGTCAAAACTTTAACCAACTGAGTATTCCATTCTTTATTCCATTCTTTATTATTCCATTCTTTATTATTCTGTTTGAATAACCTGTCTATGTGGATTACCACATGCATGGTGAATGATTCTTCGTATTCATTCCTTATTAAATTGTGGAAATGATCTATTTACGTGGATTACCGCATGGCGGGCAAAAATCCATTTGCAGTTTCATATATTCTATTATACTCAGTTGGTTAAAGCTTTGGCTTCTATACTCCATGAAATTAGTGGAATATCCTTGATATTTGTGCTTCATCCAGTATCTTTTCATGGAAATATTCTTCTGAGCATTCTTGAATTTTACCCTACAAAGAAGTATCATGTTGACAAATTGGACGTTATTGGTTCCTGGATAAATTAATTTATAAATCTTTAAAATTTATTCTTGAATTTGTTTTATTGAATTATTATGTCATTGTCATCATCCTCATGCTTATATTGTGATAAAAGTCATCTTTGGCTTACGTCATAGATGGACTTGGTATGATTATGACAGAGGATTATTCGGTATAATCATGACCGTAATGTGACGAAATGATGTGGTAAAAGTCCTCATTGGCCCGTAGTTCATTGGTGGACGATTGTTGGTATGATTATGACCGAGATTATTCGGTATAGTCATGACCATTGATGATTACATGAATATCCTTGGTTGTGGAGCAGGGATGATTCAATTTTATTTATTAAGCTGAGTCTCAGTGATAAAAGTGATGAAAAACCTTTCAAATCATAGAAGATAATAGATTTTATTCTCTACTTGACTCTTCTAATGGATTGCTTATTTCCGTTGCAATTGTTGATCTAAAACTTGTTGTCTATTGTATTCTATCAGTTGTTATACTGTTGAAGGCTAAGGATAATTTATTTTGCATTATCTTAGTCATAATATTTCTTACTGGGCTAGTTGAGCTCACCCTTTCTTTCAGCGATTCTCTTCGAGAAATGAGAACGTAGGACTGAGGACTAGTCGAAACGCAGTGATGGTCCTAGATGGTGCATTAGTAGTCCTCACTATTCTATGAAATAGTATGATAATAAATGTAATGAGGACTCCATTGAGTGTGGATATTGTCTAGATGACAATATTTGTATTAAAACTTACAGCCTATGTTTTGTCGTATTTTACACGATCGTTGTATAATTAAGTTGTATTGTATTCAGACTTGTATCTGGTGACTCAAGATGGATGATGTATACATGTTTTGGGGGCGTCACAGTTGGTATCAAAGCTTAGGGATATGATCCCTGACTGTGACGCCCCAAAAATTAGGTATACATCACCCATCTTGGGTAGTCAGATACATGGTACCGAATTTAAATACAACTTACTAATTTAACTGTCGTGTACAATACGACATAAACTGTGAGTTTGAATACAAATATTATCAACTAGATATTATACAAACTCAAAAGGAGTCCTCGTTACAATTATTATCACACTATTTCACGTAATAGTGAGGACTACTAATGCTATCCTCTCGGACCATTACTCGCTCCCGACTCGTCCCAAATATGTTCTCATTTCCTCAAGAGAACAAAGAAAGAAAGGGTGAGCTCAACTAGCCCAAGAAGAAATATTATGACTAAGATAATGCGTAATAAATTATCATTAGCCTTCAACAAAGGTTAAACTGATAAAATATAATAAACATCAAGTTTAACTGCAACAGAACAAGCAATCCATTAAAAGAGTCAAGTAGAAAATAAAATCTACTATCTTTTATGATTTAAAAGGTTTTTCATCACTGTTATAGCTGAGACTCAGCTTTAATAAATAATCCACATCATCGAATCACCCCTGCACTACGGCCAAGGATATTCTTTAGTATCACGACCACAATTATTCATGCACTACGGGCCAAGAATAGTTGTGTATTCATTAATGGTCATGATCATGCCAACAACTGTCCATCAATGCACTACGGCCACTGAGGATTTTTACCACATCATTTGTAACATTATGGTCATGATTACACCGAATAGTCTCTGGTCATAATCATACCAAGTCCATCTATGCACTACAGGCCACAGATGACTTTAAAAAAATATAAACATGAGGATGATGACAATGATATAAGAATTCAATAAAACAAGTTCAAGAATTATTTTATCCAGGAATTATTAACGTCCAAATTGTCAACATGATACTGTTTTGTAGAGTAAAATTCAAGAATGATCGGAAGAATATTTCCATGAAAAGATACTTAGATGAAACGCAAATATCAAGGATATTCTACTAATTTCATGGAGTATAGAAGTCAAAGTTTTAACCAATTTGGGTATAATAAAGAATGGAATAACAAAAGAAATCACCACGCATGCAGATTGCCATGTATAGGCAGGTTATTCCAACAGAATAATAATAATAATCTAACCAGTCGTGTGAAATTCACAATCGGCGCGAGATGTTCCAACAGTAATAATAAAGATGGAACCCGGATCCTGTAAAACACACAGATAGGATATTCCAATGAATGATAAAGATTTTAACCAGTCCTGTAAAACACACGCATGTGGATGTTCCAACGTAATAATAGAAGAATGTCACCAAGTATAGGGTAAACCACGATACAAAGTTATTCCAATGTAATAATAAGCAATGGAATAACAACAGCTTCTCTTCATGAATAAGAAAGAATAACACCCTTTACGAGTAGTACAACAAATAATATTCCTACCTTAAAAGAACCGAATATTGGCAAAGTGAAGTAGCGAATACTTTTTCTTTCTCTCTCTATAGTTTCTCTCTGTAGTTTCAAAGAATTCGTAAAGAAAATAATGAAGGAATGAGCTTCATTTATAGGAAAATAGAATGCATAGTAATTAATCTATGAATCGGTCCAGATTGATTTACTTTAATCTGACGGTCCATATTTAAAGCAAAATCTTTGAAATAAAATATAATATATTCTATTTATATAAAAACATTTTACTATGCAAACACATATGCAACACTATGCAAAATACTATGCAAAACACTATGCAACACTATGCATAATAAAATTTAATATATTTTATTTATAGAATAACTTTAATAAAGTATTCGCTTTTTATATAAAAAGATGTTTACATTTTTATTACGTTAATAATACTGAATAAAACAAAACGTCATTATCGCTATAATAATTCATATTATTAATCGACAATAATGGAATCAAACCGAGTGACTTCTCACATAAGCATCAATAATCAATACCGTGTGCTACTATGCAACCACACGACATTCGCACTTTTACTACCGAGTAGTTCAACAAGATCAATGGTAAAACTTCCGCCGTTATTTCAATAAAATATTTTTGTCGTTTTCTCAATCCGACAATAATTACATTGCTAGGGTCCACCAATGATTGAGCCGTTGTAATAATATTCCTCGCTAAACCTAATATTCCCCACCAATCGAATAATATAACCACTTGCATACTTTTGCAAAATTTATAAATATTACCCACAATTATAACATTATATCAAATTTATTCCATAATATTCAAAAATAATATTTATAGAAAATTCATCTTTATTTATAAAAGTGGGGTCTTACAACCTCCCTTCTTATGAAATTTCACCCTCGAAATTAGGGTACGACACGTATATCGAAGAGGTAAGGATACCTTGATTTCATTTCAGATTCTAACTCCCAAGTCATTTCTCAACATCGTGGTTCCTCCACAAAACTTTTACTTGAGGTATAACCTTGGAGCGTAGAATATGTTCCTTCTTATCCAAAATTTGAACAGAACCTCTTCATACGTCAAATCTTCCGCTATTTCGTCCGGTTCTAACTCAATAATATGGTTCGGGTCTTTCACATATTTACGTAACATGGATATGTGAAAAACGTTATGAACACGAGACATATTTGGCGCAGAAAAGCGAGTCTATAGGCCACGCCTCCTACTCGATCGAGGATTAAAATGGACCGATGAATCGAGGATTAAGTTTTCCTCTCTTTCCAAATCTTGTAACTCCTTTCCATGGAGCAACTCTTAACAACACATGATCTCCTATATCGAATTCCACGCCCTTTCGATGAAGATCAAGATAACTCTTTTAATCGATTTTGTGAGGTTTTTATACGTTGTCGGATCGTTTGAATCTTTTTTCGTAGTCATGCGTATTCAACTACTACGGTCCCAACAACGTTGCTTCACCCACCTCATCCCAAAGATACCGAGAAACGACACTTTCTTCCATACAACGCTTGAATGGAGCCATGCCAATACTTGCTTGATAATCATGTTGTTGTAGGAAAACTCCACCAATGGTAAGAACTTGTCCCAACTCCCTTGAAATCAAGGACACGAGTCTTAATAGATCTTCAAGAGTTTGAATAGTCCTCTCCATTGTCCGTCCGTCTCGAGGATGATATCTTGAAGCTAAATCGTAAGTCTGCGCTCATAGCTTTTTGCAAACTAACCCAAAATCGTGAAGTGAATCTTGGGTTTCGATCGAAAACTATGGATACTGCAGATACCATGCAGCCTTACAATCTCGTTTATGTACATACTGAGCAAGACGTTCAAGTGTATAAGTTTCTCGTATCGGTAAGAAATGAGCGGACTTGGTCAATCTATCAACAATGACCCAAATCGCATCAATGCCTTGAGAAACCTTAGGAAGACCGTGCTTAAATCCATGGTAATGTGCTCCCACTTCCATTCTAGAATTTCAAGTGGTTGCAATGGACCTTTTGGTACTTGATGCTCCGCTTTAACTCTTTGACAAGTTAGACACCTTGAGATAAACAATGCTATCTCTCTCTTCATATTGCTCCACCAAAATGTATGACGAATATTATGATACATTTTGGTACTCCCAGTGATGGATTGCAAATGGTGTGTGTTGTGCGCCCATCATGATATTATACTTTAAATCGTGGTCGTTAGGAACACAAAGTCCGGAGTTGACTCAAAGTATTCCTTCTTCATCGATTCTTACTTGGCGATAGCACCTTCTTGCACTTTCTTCCTCATACGCGATCACCTCCAGTGTCCGTGGCTTGAGCGACTTTAACTTTATCGATTAAAGTCGGTTCTACTCGTATATTCACTATCATCACATGCGTCCCTGGAGTCTTTAACTCTATCTCCATCCTTTGCAAGTCACACAAAATGGGCCTTTGTGTTGACAATAACGCACTCGTACTTGCATATGATCTTCTACTCAATGCGCCACCTACCACGTTCGCTTTTCGGGATGGTATTGGATGGTATGATCATAATCTTTCAACAGTTCAAGCCAACGCGTCGTTGTCGCATGTTGAGTTCCTTTTGAGTGAAGAAATATTTGAGGCTTTTATGATCCGTAAAGATTTCCACTTTCTCCCCATACAAGTAATGTCTCCAAATTTTAAGTGCAAAGACAACAGCTGCCAACTCCAGATCATGAGTAGGATAATTCCTCTCATATTCTTTGAGTTATCGCGAGGCATAGGCTATAACTTTTCCATGTTGCATGAGAACACATCCCAACCTTTGCTCAAGCATCACCAGAGATGACAAATCCCTCCGAGCGGATGGTATTGTCGAACAGTCTTTGAAATAAGTCTCTCTTGAGTTCTTGAAAACTCTTCTCACATTCTTCGCTCCAACCGAACTTTGTATCTTTTCGAGTCACCGAGTCGATGGAGTAGCGATTCGAGAAAATCCTTCCACGAATCTCCGATAATAACCAAATAAACCGAGAAAGCTACGTTTCTTGGTCATCGATTTAGGTTGTTCCCGGCTTTGAATAGCTTCAATATTTCTTTGGGTCAACAGATATTCCATGACTTGATACCACGTGCCCAAGGAATGCTACTTCTTCAAGCCGAACTCGCATTTATTCAACTCGCATAAAGCTTATATTCACGAAGCTTTTGGAGTGTCGACCTCAAGTGTTGCTTATGATCTTCACGGCTTTTTTGGAATAAATAAGGATGTCATCAATAAAGACGCGACCACAAAGTGATCTAAATATTCCTTGAATACTTTGGTTCATCATATCCATGAAGGCGAGGAGCATTAGTCAATCCAAAGGACATGACTAGAAATTCATAATGCCCGCATCTGGGAGTTCTCGAAAGCCGTCTTTGGAATGTTAGCGGTTCTAATCTTCAATTGGTGATATCCGAACGAAGATCAATCTTTGAAAAGAATTTGGCTCCTTGAATCGGGTCAAACCGGTCATCAATACGTGGCAATGGATACCTATTTTTGATGGTGACATGATTCAACTCCCGATAATCAATACAAAGTCGCATACTCCCATCTTTCTTCTTCACGAATAGAATAGAGCACCCCAAGGAGAAGTACTAGGACGAATAAAGCCAATGTCTAACAATTCCTGTAGTTGGGTCTTTAACTCCTGAAGTTCAATAGGAGACATTCTATATGGGGCTTTGGAAATAGGTTTTGTACCGGGTTTAAGGTCGATACAAAATTCAATTTCACGCCTGGGGTAGGCCGAAGTTCTTCTGGGAATACGTCGGAAATTTATTAACAATAGAAATATCGTTCAAAACCGACGTATTTTTGTTTAAATCATGACATGAGCTAAGAAAGCTTGACATCCGTTTTTCAATAAACGAATAGCTTTATGGCTTGAGATGACCGTGATTGATTTTAATGGTTTGGTCATTTGAATTAGCATAATAGGTTGATTAGGAATATGAAAGCTAACAACCTTACGAAACAATCAATTTTTGCATGATAAGTAGTTAACCAATCAATCCCTAGAATCACGTCAAATGCAAGTATTTTTAATGAAATAAGATCGACGGTAATGTGAGGGTACCGATTTGAACCAAACAAGACTTATAAACAATGGGATGTAATGAAGGTTTCTCCCAACGGAGTTTCCACAGATAAGTCAAAGTCTAATTTCTCCTGAGTCAAATTTAATCGATGAGCGCAAGTAGGAGAAATAAAGAATGGGTAGAACCCAGATCAAATAAAGTATAGACTTCATTAGAGTTTATGATAAGCTTACCCGTGATGACCTCATTCGGTTCCTTGCTCTCTGGAGGTCACAACAAACGCCTCCCTTGCACTTCACGGTTTTGACTTTTCGGGACTACCTTTGGTGCCTCCATCCTAGTTGAATTTGTCTTCTGATGAAATGACAAAATCGAGCTAAGTGACCTTCTCTTCCACAATTATAACATGCTTTGGATGGCATACGGCGATTTGATCGATGTGTCCTCTCCTCCGCATTTGAAGCATATGATAGGTGGTCTTTCTCCTTCCTTAACAACGGTGCCTTTGCCGACGTCTTTCCATCATTGTTGAATCTCCGCTTTCTTGAAATGTCCATTCTTATTGTTTTGGCCTCGATTACCACCGGTGGTTACCATATCTCGCCCGTTTGATTCCCCACGCTTGTTGTCACCGCTCATGACTACTCACCGGTATTATAATTTTGCCGCACCGCTCTCTTTTAGTTAGTTGACTCATTATCGCGTTCCACTAATCGAGCCTTATTTACAACATCCGAATACAAACACAATTTATGAGAAATAAGATGTTGACGTATCTCGACTTCAAACCTCTTAAAAACATTCGCGCCATTCTTTCTTCATTATCCACCAAGTGGGGACGAAATCGTGATAACTCATGAAATTTTGCCTCAGACACGACACGGTCATATTGTTTTGTTCCAACTTGATAAACTCCACCTCCTTCATGTGGCGAATACTTTCGGAAAGTATTTGTCGTTGAAACGCTTCTTGGAACTTCTCCCAAGATATCTTGATCAAAGAAGTTGAGTACGCTTACCAATTCCCACCAATGAATCACCTCTCCGCAACATAAAGGCGTGAAAGGGAACCTTTGCTCCTCGGAGCATCCCAAGACATCAAATATCTTGGTAATCTGCTTTATCCATGCTTCCGCCAGAAGTGGTTTTGGCTCTCCCTTAAACTCCGGTGGTCCCAGCTCCTTGAATTGTTTAGCGGTGACCGCCCGAGAGTTTTCCGTGTTTTCACCTACGTTTTGGATAGGAGTCGCTCTCGCCTGCTGTTGCATAAATTGCATAAAGCCTCTGAACATTTAATCATTCATCATTTGGTCAGTGTTATTGTTTGTATGAGGATTGTCGCCTTCCTGATGCACATTATCCTGATTATTGATATGTGGCGAATCAACGATCGCTTGTGCTCCATTGCTATTCTCAACATTCTCAGATGTCATTTTCATATACTGCCACAAAACAAAAGGTTAATTGACATGTAACAAATTATCCCTATATTCTGACTGACCAATAAAATAGCACATAAACTTAGGTAGGTCATACTAGCAAAGGTATTCCCGTCTCTCCCTCCTAGTACTATTCTCACATCTTAGCCAGGATCATATCCTAAAGCTCGATACCAACCGTGGACGCCCCAAAAATTAGGTATACATCACCCATCTTGGGTAGTCGATATATGGTATGTAATTTAAATACAACTTACTAATTTAATCGTCGTGTATGTAATACGACATAAACTCGTGAGTTTGAATACAAATATTATCTACTAGATATTATACAAACTCAAAAAGAGTCCTCATTACAATTATTATCACACTATTTCACGTAATAGTGAGGACTACTAATGCTAGCCTCTCGGACCATTACTCCGCTCCCCGACTCGTCCCGCTATGTTCTCATTTCACGAAGAGAACAAAGAAAGAAAGGGTGAGCTCAACTAGCCCAAGAAGAAGAAATATTATGACTAAGATAATGCGAATAAATTATCATTAGCCTTCAACAAAGTTGTTAAACCGATAAAATATAATAAACATCAAGTTTAATCTGCGGTGAACAAGCGATCCATTAAAAGAGTCAAGTAGAAATAAAAATCTACTATCTTTTATGATTTAAAAGGTTTTTCATCAACATTATAGCCGAGACTCACTTTAATAAATAATCCACATCATCGAATCACCCCCTTGCTTTACTGGCTAAGGATATTCTTTAGTATCACGACCACAATTATTCATGCACTCACGGGCGAGAATAGTTATGTATTCATTAATGGTCATGATCATGCCAACAATCATCCATCAATGCACTACTACCAATGAGGATTTTTACCACATCATTTGTAACATTACGGTCATGATTACACCGAATTGTCTCTCGGTCATAATCATACCAAGTCCATCTATGCACTACAGCCACGGATGACTTTAAAAAATATAAACATGAGGATGATGACAATGATATAAGAATTCAATAAAACAAGTTCAAGAATTATTTTATCCAGAATTATTAACGTCCCAAATTGTCAACATGATCTCGCTTTTGTAGAGTAAAATTCAAGAATGATCGTAAGAATATTTCCATGAAAAGATCTTTGGATGAAACGCAAATATCAAGGATATTCTACTAATTTCATGGAGTATAGAAGTCAAAGTTTTAACCAACCGGGTATAATAAAAATGGAATAACAAAAGAAATCACCATGCATGCGGTGCTTCAGATGAACAAGTTATTCCAATGTAATAATAATAACGGAACCGAGTCGTGAAATTCACACCGATAAAGATGTTCCAATGTAATAATAAAGATGGAACCAAATCCGGTGTAAAACACACGATAGGATATTCCAATGTAATGATAAAGATTTTAACCAGTCCTGTAAAACACACGCATGGATGTTCCAATGTAATAATAAAGAGCGGAAACCAGTCCAATGTAAAACACACGTACGAGGATGTTCCAACGTAATAATAGAAGAATGTCACAAAAGTATAGGGTAAACCAAGTATACAAAAGTTATTCCAATGAATAATAAGCAATAGAATAACAACAGCTTCTTCATGAATAAGAAAGAATAACACCCCTTACGAGTACAACAAATAATATTCCCTACCTTATAAGAACCTAATATTGGCAAAGTGAAGTAGCGTAATACTTTTCTTCTTTCTCTATAGTTTCTCTCTCAGAGTTTCAAAGTGAATTCGTAAGAAAATAATGAAGGAATGAGCTTCTATTTATAGGAAAATAGAATGCATAGTAATTAATCCATGAACTGTCCAGATTGATTTACTTTAATCTGACGGTCCATATTTAAAGCAAAATCTTTTAAATAAAATATAATATATTCTATTTATATAAAAATATTTTACTATGCAAATACTATGCAACACTATGTAAAACACTATGCAAAACACTATGCAACACTATGCATAATAAAATATAATATATTTTATTTATAGAATAACTTTAATAAAGTATTCTGTTTTATATAAAAAGATGTTTCTGTTTTATTACGTTAATAATACGAATAAAACAAAACGTCATTATCGCTATAATAATTCATATTATTAATCGATGATAATGGAATCAAACCGAGTGACTTCTCATAAGCATCAATAATCAATACTGCAAAGCTACTATGCAACCACACGTATTCATCGTACTTTTACTACCGAGTAGTTTAACAAAAGATCAACGATAAAACTTCCGCCGTTATTTCAATAAAATATTTTTGTCGTTTTCAATCCGATCAATAATTACATTGTAGGGTCCACCAATGATTGAGCCGTTATACTAAATATTCCTCGCTAAATCGAATATTCCCAGACAATCGAATAATATAACCACTTGCATACTTTTAAAATTTATAAATATTACCCACAACTATAACATTATATCAAATTTATTCCATAATATTCAAAAATAATATTTATAGAAAATTCATCTTTATTTATAAAAGCTGGGGTCTTACACTGGCTGAGATGTGAGACAAGAACTAGGAGGGGAGAGACGGGGAATATCTTCACTAGTATGACCTACCTAAGTTTATTTGGTATTTAATTGGTCACGTCGAGTATATGGATAATATGTGACATGTTAATTAACCCTTGTTTTGTGGCGCGATTTTTGAAAATGGCATCCAAAATGTTGGGATAAGAAATGAAGCACATGAGACCGCTTGAGTCACCAACGATCAATATCCGAGATAATGTGCAACAGAAGACAATAATCCTCGGGTAAATAATAACACCGGTGAAATGATGAACGATGGGATGTTTAGAGGCTTTATGCAATTCATGCAACATCGGTGAGAGAGACTCATGTTCATAATGCAAAAGTGAAACAATGGCAACCCACTATTTGGTCAACGCTAAGCGATTCAAGGAGCTGGGACCACCGGAGTTTTTTAGAAAGCCGGAACCACTTAAAAAGGCGAGACGTGGTTAAAGTAGATCACCAAGATATTTGATGTCTTGGGATGCTCCAAGGAGCAAAAGATTCCCTTTGCCACCTTTATATTGCGTGAAGAAGCAGATTATTGGTGGGAATCTGTAAAACGTACCCAGCCTAACGCACTCAAGATGTCTTGGGAGAAGTTCCAAGAGCTGTTCAGCGATAAGTACTTTCCCGAAATTATTTGTCACATGAAGGAGGTGGAGTTTATCAAGTTGGAACAAAACAATATGACCGTGTCGTAGTACGAGGCTAAGTTTACCGAGTTATCCCAATTTTCATCCCATTTGGTCGATAATAAGGAGCAAATGACGCGATGTTTCTAAAAGGTTTGAAACCCGATATACGTCAATACCTCATTTCTCAAAAACTTTGTTTATATTCAGATGTTGTGAATAGGGCTCAGTTATTGGAGCACGATAATGATTAAGCACAACCAAAAGGCAATGACCAACAACGCGATAATAATCGTACCGGTGGCAACGGCCATCAGAACAATGATAACCATCGTGGGGGAAATTATCACGCCAAGAATGGTAACCACTTCGGTGGTAATCAAGGCCAAGTTAATAGAAGTGGAAATTTCAAGAAGAGAAGGTTCAATAATGATGGAAAGACAACAACACCAGCACCTGGTAAGGAAGAAGAACGGCCAAGTCGGTCGTCAGTATTTACAAATCTGAAGGGAAGGACACATCGGTCCAAACTGTGCATGAGCGATCAAAGCATGTTATAATTATGGAAAAGAAGGTCACCTAGCCCGATTTTGTCATGCACCAAAGTCAAGTCCAGCTGGGATAGTGATGCCAAAGGGTGTCCCAGACAAGCCAAAGCCGGTAGTTTAAGATATAGCGTTTTTTTTTACGAGGAACCTGAATAAAATTATCACGGGTAAGTTAATCATAAACTCTTGCGAAGTCTATACCGTGTTAGATACCGGTTCTACGCACTCTTTTATTTCACCTAGTTGTGTTCAATGTTTGAATTTAACTCTGGAGAAGTTAGATTTTGATTTATCTGTTGAAACTCAGTTGGGAGAAACCTTTGTTACATCTACTATTTATAAATCTTGTTTAATTCAAATCGACACTTTCACGTTACCTGTCGATCTTATCTCTTTGAAAATACTTGCCTTTGATGCGATTTTAGGAATCGATTGGTTAACTACTCATCATGCTTTTCGTAAGGTTGTTAGCTTTCATATTCCTAACCAACCTGTTATGCGAATCCAAGCAACCAAACCACTAAAGACAATCATTATCATATCAAGCCATAAGTAAAGAGCCTCGGTCCTTTCGTTGTTGACTTCCTTGAAATGAAATGCCGCAAAGCCAAACTTTCATGGCGGCGTCGTGAATGATGATGGCAAGTTGATAGGTATCAATGTGACGTCTTATCCAAGTCTTGGATGAGGTCACGATTTTGAATGATATTTCTATTGTTAATAAATTTCTGGCGACGTATTCTTGAAGACTTCTTAGCCTACCCTAGGCGTGAAATCGAATTTTTATTGACCCCAAGACAAAAACTCATTTCTTAAACCCTCAAATATTTTCTTCACCTAAAACGAGATGTAACATGTGCCAAAGACATTGGCTTGAATTGTTGAAGATTAAGATCGTACCATTCAATATCATTATGGAAAAAGCGAGCGTGGTAGTGATGCGTTGAGTAGAAGATCGTGTGCCGTTCTGAGTGCGATGTTGTTAACACAAAAACCCATTTCAGTATAACTTACAAATGATGAAAGACTCTAGTGACCCACGTGAAGATAACAAATATCTGAGTAGAATCGACTTTAATCGATAAAAGTTAAAGCCGCCAAGCTACACAATCGATGAATCATGAATAAGAAGAAGAAGGTTCAAGAGGGCATTATTCTAGAAGCAAGAATCGACGAAGAGAGGAAATCTCAACCCTCGATTTAATTGGCCCATTTAAAATCCTCGATGAAGTAGGAACTGTGGCTTATAGACTCATTTTACCGCCAAGTATGTCGCGTGTTCATAACGTTTTTCAGGTATCGATGTTACGTAAATATGTGGATGACCCGAACCACATTATTGAATTAAAACTAGATGAGATAGCAGAAGATTTAACGTATGAAGAGATACGTGTTAAAATCTTGGATAAGAAGGATTATATTTGACACTCAAAGGTTATACCTCAAGAGTTAGAATCTGAAATGAAGTCAAGATACCCTCACCTCTTCAGCATACCAGGTACGTACGTAAATTTCTAGGGCAAAATTCCATAAGGAGGGGAGATTGTGAGACCCCAGATTTTATGAATAAATATTTAATTTTCTCGAAATACTTTTTTTAATATTATGGTGTGGATTTGATATAATGTTATAGTTGTGGGTAGTATTTATAAATTTTACAAAGTAAGTAAGTGGTTATATAATATTCGATTGGTCGGAGAATATTCATTTTAACAAGGAATATTGTACGACGGCACAATCATTGGTGGACCCCTATTAACGGAAGTATTGTCGTAGTTAGAAAGCGACAAAATTATCTTTCTATGAAAATAATAAAATGAGGTGTTACCGTTAAAAACCTGTTGAACTACTCGGTAGTAGTAAAAGTACGATGTCTGGCGTGGTTGCGTAAGAGCACACGGTATTGATTATTGATCTTACGTGATAAGTCACCGGTTATACTCAATTATTGCTACATGAATTCTTTGCATCATATCTCTCATATTATTGATTCAATTATTGTTACAGTATCATCTGCATAATATGTTATATTATTAAATCAATAATTGAGATGACAAAATTATTCATATTATTATTTGTAATATTGACAATATCTAGAAGTTCTGTCAATGAGAGGTTTGGTCACCTAATTGCGCTCCAATAAGGAGAAATCCTTATCGGAAAGCCCCCTCTTTCTTGGGAACAACCTGGTTGTTAAATATTGTGAATTATAATATTAATGATGAATAAGTTTGTGTTGATTAAAGATGAATTTTATAGTTTCATTGTGTTGGACTTATTTGTGTTAGTATAATTGATGTCTGGAGGTTATATTGTTCAATCGGGTATTCGGGCCACTTTTCGTGTCAGAGTACTATTCACGAGTTACTACTCATGAGTTACTATTCATTAGTTACTATTCACGGGTTACTATTCATGAGTTACTATTCATGAGTTACTATTCACGAGTTACTATTCACGGGGTACTAGTCACCCGTAAGATATATTTCTTTTATTCCAAATCATTTTGGGTACAATATTATTCCATGAGGAGATGTGCTAATTTTTCGAGATCGTTGGTTGAAGATATAATAATAAAATCAATATGGCCATTTGGCGGAAAAGTTATAATAGTAAATCAATATAGATCATTTGGTTTAAAGTTTTAATAGTAAATCAAGATGAATTTGTTGCTTTAAGTTTTAATAGTAAATCAATTATGGACCATCCGCTTTAAAAGTAAATCAATCTGGACCGTTCATGAATT
Source organism: Panax quinquefolius (assembly GCA_020205615.1). Taxonomy (NCBI): domain Eukaryota; kingdom Viridiplantae; phylum Streptophyta; class Magnoliopsida; order Apiales; family Araliaceae; genus Panax; species Panax quinquefolius. The sequence continues at coordinate 124,599,631 of CM035167.1, forward strand.
AGTTACTTATTCACCCATTCTTCTATAAATAGAAGCTCATTCCTTCATTATTTCTTATGAATTCACTGAAACTCTAGAGAAAGAAACTATAGAGAGAATTCTTCTTCTATAATCTTGAGCATATTTCTTTAGAGTTTAAGAAAGCTTTGAGCGTAGTACAAGTTTTCTTCGAGTATATCCTCACCCTACCAGACGGAATACTCTTCTTTCAAAGGTAGGGGATATTATTTGTTGTACTCGTAAGGGGTATTCTTTCTTTCTTATTCGTGAAGAGAACTTCATTATTCCATTCTTTATTATTACATTGGAATAACTTTTTGTATACACTGCTGAATACCTATACTTGGTGAAATTCTTCTGTTATTCCATTCTTATTATTCTGTTGGAATAACCTCTTTATGAGAAGTACCACATACATGGTGAAATTCTTCTAATATTCCGTTCTTTATTATTCTGTCGGAATATCACATGCAATGCGTACGTTCTGGGACTCTAGTTCTATTATTTATTATTACATTTAATATCCTCACATGCGTGCGTTTTACTGGGGACTGGGTTCCATTATTTATTATTACAGCCGGAATATCACATGCATGCGTTTATCTTGGGATCTGGTTCCATTATTTATTATTCTATTGGGAATAACTTTTACATGCATGCGATCTATCGCAGTGGTGAGTCCTTCATTATTTCATTCTTTATTATTACATTTGGAATAACTTTTAACTCGCATGTGGATTACCACATTCATGGTGAATGATCCTTCGTATTCATTCCTTATTAAATTGTGGAAATGATCTCGCATCACGTGGATTACCGCATGACGTGCAAAAATCTATTCGCGCTTTCATATATTCTATTATACTCGGTTGGTTAAAGCTTTGGCTTCTATACTCCATGAAATTAGTGGAATATCTTTGATATTTAAGGCTTTCATCCAAAGATATCTTTCATGGAAACATTCTTCTGAGAATTCTTGAATTTTACCCTTCAAAGCAGTATCATGTTGACAAATTGGGCGTTATTGGTTCCTGGATAAATTAATTTATAAATCTTCAAAATTTATTCTTGAACTTGTTTTATTAAATTATTATGTCATTGTCATCATCCTCATGCTTATATTGTGATGAAAGTCATCTTTGGCTTACGTGCATAGATGGACTTGGTATGATTATGACCAGGGATTATTCGGTATAATCATGACCGTAATGTGACGAATGATGTGGTAAAAGTCCTCATTGGCCTGTAGTTCATTGGTGGACAGTTGTTGGTATGATTATGACCAGGGATTATTCGGTATAGTCATGACCATTGATGATTACATGAATATCCTTGGCCGTGGAACAGGGATGATTCGATTTTATTTATTAAGCTGAGTCTCAGCGATAAAAGTGATGAAAAACCTTTTAAATCATAGAAGATAATATATTTTATTCTCTACTTGACTCTTCTAATGGATTGCTTATTTCCGCTGCAATTGTTGATCTAAAACTTGTTGTCTATTTTATTCTATCAATTGTTATACTGTTGAAGGCTAATGATAATTTATTCTGCATTATCTTAGTCATAATATTTCTTACTGGGCTAGTTGAGCTCACCCTTTCTTTCACTGTTCTCTTTAGGAAATGAGAACGTAGCTGGGACTAGTCGGGGAATAGAGTGATGGTCCTAGATGGTGCATTAGTAGTCCTCACTATTCTATGAAATAGTGTGATAATAAATGTAATGAGGACTCCATTGAGTGTGGATATTGTCTAGATGACAATATTTATATTAAAACTTACACCTATATTTTTTGTCGTATTTTACACCAATCGTTGTATAATTAAGTTGTATTTGTATTCAATTACTTGTATCATCATGCACTCAAGATGGGTGATGTATACATTGTTTTGGGGCGTCACAATTTATTTTCAATTGAAATTTTATAAAAAGCAAGATTTTTTAGGTGTAATTTGGATACATACAAGAAACATGGTATGTACCGTCTGTACAACCCTGTTTGTTGTATGTATCTAAATTACACCTAAAATACTATTTTTTATAAAAATTTCAATTGGAATAAATACTATACATTTTTTGGGAGGTACTATAAAAAAAACCCAAAAAAAGGTCACTAAAATGTCACTAGAAAAATGTCCCCCTAGAAGGACTCATATAATAAAGTCATCATGTTGTAATTGAAAATTTGTTACCACTTTTTAAGTCCATATGGGGCTCCACTGGTTGACTTAGGTAATATTTGATAGAACTGAATAATTAATATTTGAATGGTTAATATATCTTAATAAATAAGATAATTTAAGTGAAATAGGGATATATGGTTTTTGGTCACTGTACTTTAAGTCAACTTACAAATGACTAACTAAATTTTTTTTTTCTTACAGTCAGCTCACTGAACTCAAATTTTCTAACAAAACGTTAGAAAATCCGTCATGTCTTTTGACTTTAGACGAAAATGAACACATCGGCTATTGAGTTGTAAATAAAATTGATGTGGCAATGATGATCCGACGTGGCCATGACTATGTATGATGTGGCCACTCTTGAGTGGAACTGAAATATTTTTTTTATAAAATAAAATCAAATCAAATCAAAAAATTTAGCATAAAAATGGAAAAAATAAAAATAATAATTAACTTATTTTTGTGATTATTAGAAAATGAGCTTTTAGATAATTAATAACTAGTATAATTATTTAGGAAATTATAAAAATAAAATATGTTAAAATTAAAAAAAAATCTTATTGATTTTATATACATACATATTTATAAATTTGTTTTACAATTCTTATTTATTTTATGTACATACATATTTATAAATTTGTTTTGACATTATATATATGCATTTATACTTGATAAATTAATGAATTATGTGTAGTAAAAATGATTTTTAAATTAAATTTTAACTTAAATTAGCTAAATTAAAGGGAGAAATTATTGCTCATCTTCTCTTCATATTCATGAATTCGTACTCTTCATCTTCTTCATACCACCCAACCAAAGGAAAGCACATATGAAAATCAAGTTAGGGTCAGAATCCATGAATTCACTACCACCCAACCACAACACCATTACTACAACATAACAACCAAAGTAATATCTCACTACCACCCAGCCATCGCACCACCTAGTCGCCGCCATAGTTGGGGACGAACTCAGACAACCAACCATCAACCTTTCATAATCAAACACAATCCTGTCAAAAAAAATCCAAAATTATAGTCCCACAATTATTTTTTTAATTCCAAAATCAATCAAATACCCCAAATAATACCACAATCTTACTCCCAAATAATCAAAAATCTAGTCACGAATCAGCCTAGATGCATCAGATCGTCAAAATCGCACCTCGCCTTATCTTGATTTGTTCTAAAACAACACACCACAACCAATGTCGACTCATACCAAAGTAACATCTACTCAAAAGAAAAAAGAGATGAAGAAATAATAAGCAAAAAGAGAATATAGTTACTAATCTAGAACTACTCGTCGACTTCTCCACTCGTTGAATCTATTTTGTGTTTGTTCACAACTATCTTTTCTTCCTCAGTTTTCTTTTCCCTGGGAGAAAGGAGGGGGAACGGCGAAAAAAGAGAAAAGAAGAGCAGCAAACGATGGGCAAATGACGAGGAGACGACAAGGGTTGGGGAAAGGGTTTAAGAGAGAGAGTAGTTAAGTTTGATTTTATTAATTTTATTTTATTTTGTTAATTGTTGCTTTGAATATAGAGTTTTCTTTTATGGAAAAGTCTTGGCAAACAGGAAAATTGGACATTTTCCATTTTATTTTTTTTGTTTGTGACTCTCAAAAAATGTATAATATTTATTCCAACAGGAATTTTTACAAAATATAGTGTTTTCTGTATAACCCTGTATTTGTATATGTATCTAAATTACACCTAAAACACTATATTTTGTAAAAATTCCTGTTGGAATAAATATTATACATTTTTTTAGAGTCACAAGCAAAAAAAAATGGAAAATGACCAATTTTCCTATCTAGAATTCCTGTCCGTATAGAACTACTCTTCTTTTATTTGTTTTTTCGTGTCCACGTAATGAAGGTTGTGACGCCCCCAAAACAGGTATACATCACCCATCTTGAGTCGCCAGATACAAGGTACTGAATACAAATACAACTTAATTATATAACAATGAAATGTGAAATACGACAAAAAACATAAATCGAGTTTTAATACAAATATTGTCATTTGACAATATCCACACTCAATGGAGTCGCCATTATATTTATTATCACACTATTTCACGAATATGGAGAGGACTACTAATGCACCATCTAGGACCATCACTTTCTGCTCCCCGACTAGTCCCAGCCTACGCTCTCATTTCCACGAAGAGAACAAAGAAAGAAATAGTGAGCTCAACTAGCCCAAAGAAAAATATTATTATGACTACGATAATGCGTAATAAATTATCAATAGCCTTCAACAAAGATAACAACCGATAAATATAATAGACAACAAGTTTTAGATCAAAAATCTGCAGATAGAATAAGCAATCCATTAGAAGAGTCAAGTAAAGTATAAAATCTACTGTCTTCTATGATTTAAAAAGTTTTTCATCAACTTTATCGCTGAGACTCAGCTTAATAAATAAAATCAAATCATCCCTGCTCCACGGCCAAGGATATTCATATAATCATCAATGGTCATGACTATACCGAATAATTTCTAGTCATAATCATACCAACAACTGTCCACCAATGAACTACAGGCCAATGAGGACTTTTACCACATCATTCGTCACATTACGATCATGATTATACCGAATAATCCCTGGTCATAATCATACCAAGTCCATCTATGCACATAAGCCAAAGATGACTTTCAACATAATATAAGCATGAGGATGATGACAATTCAATAAAACAGATTCAAGAATAATTTTTAAAGATTTATAAGTTAATTTATCCTCGAACTCAATAACGTCCAAATTGTCAACATAATACCGCTTTGTGCAAAGAAAATTCAAGAATGCTCGTAAGAATATTTCCATGAAAAGATATCGGATGAAGCGCAAATATCAAGGATATTTCACTAATTTCATGGAGTATAGAAGCCAAAGCTTTAACCAACCGAGTATAATATAATATATGAAATCGCAAAATGGATTTTCACCCGCCATGCGGAATCCACGATATCTGATCATTTCCACAATTTAATAAGGAATGAATACATGGATCATTCACCACGCATGTGGTAATCCACATGACATGAGTTATTCCAATGTAATAATAAAGAATGGAATAATCAAGGATTCACCATGCGTTCGATAGATCAAGACCGACAAAAAGTTATTCTCAATGTAATAATAAATAATGGAACCAGGTCCCACGTAAACGCATACGCATGAGATATATTCGACGAATAATAAATAATGGACCAAGGTCCCACAGAACGCACGTGACGGGATATTCCGAAGAATAATAAAGAACGGAATATTAGAAGAATTTCACCATGTATGCGGTAATTCGCATAAAATGCATTATTCCAACAAAATAATAAAAATGGAATAACGAAGAATTTCACCAAGTATAGGGTATCCGTATACAAAGTTATTCCAATGTAATAATAAAGAATGGAATAACGTAAGTTCTCTTCATGAATAAGAAAGAAAGAATACCTCTTATGAGTCTGAACAAATAATATTCCCTACCTTAGAAAAACCTGAATACTCAAGTAGTGAAGTAGCGTAATAATTTTCTTCTTTCTCTATAGTTTCTCTCTCTAGAGTTTCAAAGAATTAAAAGAAATAATGAAGGAATGAGCTTCTATTTATAGGAGAATGGACCGAATAGTAACTAATTCATGAACGGTCCAGATTGATTTACTTTTTAAACGGACGGTCCATATTGGTTTACTATTAAAACTTAAAGCGTGATCAATTCATACCGATTTACTATTAAAACTTTAAACCAAAGATCCATATTGATTTACTATTATACTTTCCACCAATGTCCATATTGATTTACTATTATATCTTCAACCAACTATTCGAAAAATTAAGACATCTCCTCATGGAATAATATTGTACCCAAAATGATTTGGACCGAACAGAAATATATCTTACGGGTGAATAGTACCCCGTGAATAGTAACTCATGAATAGTAACTCGTGAATAGTACTTTCGACACGAAAAGTGTCCCGAATACCCAATTGAACAATATAACCTCCAGACATCAATTATACTAACACAAATAAGTCCAACACAATGGAACTATAAAATTCATCTTTAATCAACACGAACTTATTCATCATTAATATTATAATTCACAATATTTAACAACCAGGTCGTTCCTAGGAAAGAGGGGGCTTTCCGATAAGGATTTCTCCTTATCATGCGCCAATTAGGTGATCAAACCTCTACTGACAAAACTTCTGACATTATCGATATTGTAAATAATAATATGAATAACTTTGTCGTTTCAATTATTGATTTAATAATATATCATATTATGTAGATGATATCGTAATAATAATTGAATCAATAATACGAGAGATATGATGCAAAGATTTATCGTAGCAATAATTGAGTATAACCGAGTGACTTCTCACGTAAGCATCAATAATCAATACCGTATTGCTACTACGCAACCACGCCAGACATCGTATTTTTTTACTACCGGGGTAGTTCAACGGCTTTAACCAGAATACCTCCGCCGTTATTTTTATAGAAAGATATTTTGTCGCTTTTCTAATTACAACAATACTTTTCGTTGTAGGGGTCCACTTAATGATTGTCTTGTCGTCATCTAATATTCCCCGTTAAAACGAATATTCCCCGACCGATCGAATATTATATAATCACTTGCTTACTTTGCAAAATTTATAAATATTACCCACAACTATAACATTATATCAAATCTACACCATAATATTCAAAAATATATTTCGAGAAAATTATTCTTTATTCATAAAAGTTGGGGTCTTACAAAGGTCACATAGAATGATATGTGCCACATAATAAAATGTTTACACCTCTGCAGCTGATGTGTTCCTTTCCGTTTAAAATCAAAAGATTTAACAAATTTTATAACATTTTGTAAGAAAACTTGAGTTCAGTGAGTTGACTGTAAGAAAAAGAAATTTTAGTTAGTCTTTTGTAAGTTGATCTAAAGTACAATGACTAAAAAAACATTTAAGCCAAGTGAAATAACATTTGAACTTCAAAAGTTATTTGATTAACAACAAAGTATAAAACATCTGAACGACTTTTAAATTTAAACATATCTCAATTGACTTTTCAAAAATCAATAATAATCTTAAATTTTGGAATGGAGCGAATACAATTTTTATAAAGGTTCCATAAATTAAAATTTTCATTAAGAAACAACTCTTAATGATATAGATTTATATCTTTCTCTTATCGATTAAGAGACGTTATGAGACAAATAAAATTTTACCAAACAACTTTACTCTCTTATCGAATCAGATGTTAAGCTATTAAGAGGTATTGATAGATTAACAAACACCATTATAGTTAATATATATATCTTAATAAATTAGATTATTCGAGTGAAATAACATCCTAACTTAAAAAGTTATTTGATAACTAAAAAGTATAAAACATATGAATGATTTTTAAATTTAAAAACACATCTTAAATTGACTTTTAAAAATCATAATAATTTTAAATTTTAGAATGAAGGGAGTACCATATATATAGAGGTTCCATAAATTAAATTTTTCATTAAGAGATAACTCTTAATGATATATATTTATATCTTTCTTTTACCGATTAAGAGACGATAAAAAGCGAATAAAATTTTATCAAATAATTTTACTCTTTTATCGAATTAGATGTGAAGTTATTAACAGGTATTGATAAATTAAGTAAGACCACCATAATCTCTATCATCATACTTGACTGAAACTAGACCCCTCTGTCCACCCCCCACCCCAACCCCACCACCCCCACCCCTACCCCCACCCCTACCCCTACCCCTTTGTGGAAACTCAAACCTAACCACTAAAACCATCCCCACTCATCATGCACCAACAATCAACTATAAATTGACAGTAATTTGACCCAGAGCTGAGTAAAAAGAAAAAGAAAAACAAAGATTTAACCACCACCACCGAACAGGGGAACCCTACCAATATTTATATTTATAAAATCTAAATTATAATTTGCTTTTTCTTCTTAATTGGATGTGCCCACAGTAAGTGCCCAGTTGACATCCATAAATAAATTCCTTCTGGATGAATATGGTCGTTTGAATTAAAAAAAAATATTAAATTAAAAAGGCCTCCCTCAGATCTCTTTTCCACCATATAGTAACATTGAAGACAAGAAAAGGCAAACAAAACACAAAAATATTTAAAAAAGGAATAAAATCTAAAAAAAACATTTAAAAAAAAAAGAAGACAGACTTTGGAGTATGTATGGGATTTTCTTCAAAAAGCAGCCCACCGAAGCACAACTCCGTCGATCAACATTTAAGTTTCTTGAGTACTAGAATGAAAAAGACAGACATTCAAAAGAAAAAGAACCAAAAGTTGGCAAGGAAAGAAAGAAACAAACAAAGAAACCATTCTCCCCCCTCCCCCCTCCCAAGTTCCCATCAGTTAAGAACACATGATTCAAATGCTATTCCATTTCCATTACTTTTGACCTTCAAAGTTCATTAAATTCTCTCTTTTTTTTAGCCTTTTGGATGTGTCCTTGACATGGTAGAAAAGTGGAGTGGACACCACAATGCCTGTCATCTGGCAGGCAAAGAATCCCACCAAGATCATCCCTTCTTTCTCTTTTTTACAGTTGAGTATCTTTTTCACTCAATTAGCTGACCACCTCTTCCTGTTCCTGTTCCTGTTCCTGCTCCTGCAATATGTCTTCTCTTTCAAAAGTAAAAGCTGCTTGCTAGTATATTACTTTTCTACATCCTCTTGTCTTTTCTTTTTTCCATTCTCATTATTTTTTTTCTTCCCCTGCATTCATAAAAGAACCTTGTATTACAATAAAACATCAAGGGATCACTTTTAGGTTGGGCAAGAGTAATCCAAGAAATAACTAAGTGCAAAAGAAGAAAAGAAGTACCAAAGATGTATTCAATTGTAACCAATGTTTTTTTACCCTGCATTTTAAATGAAATTTATAAAAATGGGTTTGGCATGCTAGATGGTGATTTGAAATGACCAATAAGCCCAAATGCAGAATTATGAAGCACAATCCCATTTACTACTTCAGCTACAAACTTCTACATATTTCGAATGTTTTTGGCTAAGAGTTGCCCTTGTGGTTTAGAATCCATAAAGAAGTTCAGAGGTTCAAGCACTTGCAAGTGAACCAACACTATAACCACCTATACCCAATTTAACACTTTAAACTATTAACTGTCACCTATTTCTAGGGGTTAAAGTCATTTATAAGCATAGAAAATTCACTACAAAAGCAGTAATGTTAAAAATATTATATAATGTTTTTACTTTCTCTTCTTTTTAACAAAACAATCTTTCTTTTGACCCACCATTCTCTGTTGATTTTGGCCAGTAATAATACAAGTGAATTTTGTCCAGAATCTCCATTAAACATTTAAAAAGCATTACTTATTCACCCAACACACTCTTGCCCTATAGTACGTTTTTATTTAATTTTTTTTTTATGTTGGTGGGAAGAGCAATGATATTAAAAAGAAAGCAAGCAAAGGACTGTGTTCTTTATTAGGAAGTGTGACACCCTGATTTCTTCACTATCTCATTGATTTCCAGTTGGACCACAAAGCTTATTTAATAGACAAAAATAGAGTACAAGAATATTTATGCCTCGTGCACAATTTGATATCATAAAGAAGTTCACGGACTTTGCAACTTCCAACAAGACCTCCCCAATAATTTCATTTCATTTAAACTTTAATAGAAATGTAACATTTGTTAAATTACCTAAACACCCTCAGACTTTTCAGGTGTAGTTTATTCTGAATAGAAGTAAAAGGTAACCAGGCATGCAAGTACCCAAAGCTGGAAGGGTAAGGAATGAACTTTATCCAACAGTCAAATAGAACATAATCAGGGAAGCAAAAAAAGAGTCTCCATCTTGTCTTTTGGGCACCACAAAGATATGATTCCCTCACAAATGACAACAAGGGACTCCCTTCCTTCCCATAAGGCCACATAACCCCCTGAGGTTTAACTGCCAAAATGACTCAAATGCCCTCATTCTCTTAGAAGAATTTAGTGTCGGTGGCCCGACAACAAAGGGGGAGGGGGGGGGGGGGATTTTCTCCTCCATATAACCTATTCATCTAAATAAGTTCCTATTTTGCTATGTACTACAGTACTAGCAAGTAGCAACAACCAGTTGTTATTCTGTTATATTATTTAATATTTGAAACAACAAAGAAAATGACAATAAGAGGAACCCCACAAGTGCACAAGTAGACAATACCAACATCTTGTGGCAAAAGAAATAATAAGTAAAACAAATGGATTGATGATAATGTGATTCAATTATAAGGTGGAGCAGGTTTAGCATGTAGATTCTATACTAGTAAAGAGAAAGTTCATACTATGTGATGGTGCAAAATGAATAAAATATATAAAAGAGAGTAAAAAGAAAATTTACCACAAGTGAAAGTTTTAGAGAATTTTACTAAGTGGGTTTCTGGGTAGCTTGTTTAAATGCAACAGTGGGAGCTATCCGGAAACTCCTCCTCTGATGCTCCAATACAAGTTCTCCAGTAAACCAATCGATTTTTTCAAAATTGCTCTGCTCTCCGATCCTCTTACCACCAAACAACACCGATTCTACATTTTTCTGTTTCATCATTTCATCGGCTATTTCTGTGAGCATTTTTACATTTCTGGGACTAGGGTCTGAGTCCACATTGGCACCGCAACGACCCAAACTGGATCCATTTGCCTGCCATTAAAACTCCAAATTAGCCAGTGTAAAGTTCCATCTTTGAATTGTCTACTAATGATATAATAATGCTGAGACCAAAACAGCAAAACTAATTCACCAGAAAGTTTGTAATCATGAAATTAAAGTGTTTATCATCACAACATAAATAAATGTCATAATCCTGAAAACCGGAAACACCCATGCAATTCGGATAGCATTTACCTTTATTATTCCGAAAAAGTGATTAAATACCTTAATGCAAAGAAATTGGAACATCTTTCTTGTTTAGACTTTATTGTCCAATTTTTCCATTTACATAACTTGTAATATTGCATCTCTGCAGAGTTGGAATATAGTCTCAAAATGGAAATACGGTAGTTGGTAGCAAAAAATTTCAAACATGTAATGTATTAGTCATGAGACACTGTCAAACTGCACTAAAGAACAGGAATCAAAAGGCTCATATAAGCTCTGAATTGTACAATTAAGGAGGAAAGGAAAAATATCCCTTGTGTTGAATGATCAAAGGCAAGACCATACCAAAAACAGGAGCCCCACCTTTCATGCAAGCAGTAGGTGTCAAAGCAAGAATAGTAGTAAATCAAAAGACCAAGTACTGGTCCAATTTTGCCAGCACACAATGTGTATCATTCACTATATTGATATACTCATGAATCATTGCTAAAAACAGATACTAATTATGGAAACCATGCCTTTCCTAAGTTGATAATTAGGTTCACCAGAGTGGTGCTCCACAACAGTTTCAAAATCCTACTCAATAATGGTAAAGTTTCCGCCTTGATAAGCAAAGGCACAACTGTTTTTATTCTTAATTTTTCTTTCCAGAGAACTAATCACAAGTGGCCATGGGGCCACCCTGCAACAGGTAGTAGGTTAAGCAACGAAAATACTAGCTATTTCCTTCTTCTTGATATTTATCACAAAAACAAATAAAAAACAAAATAATTGGTTTCTATGGATGTGAAGTAATTGGGTGAACTTTAGTTCATGAAAGCAATAAATTCTAAGTAATAAAACTAGAAATGAAGTATCCTAAACAACCAAGAAAGGAAAAAGGACAAAAAAACGAGAAGGAATTTTACGTGTCAGCAATCCTAAGTTTTTGGGTCAATATCTGTTACTTGCAAGATTTGCATAATCTGGAAAGAAAAAGCAGCTTTGATACATTGAAAGCAACTACTTCCAAATACAATAAACTTCCTTAATTATTAAATATAAAAGTAAATATTACAGTCTTACAAATATCAATACCTCCACTGTGGAGTTTTTTGACACTTACCTTGGGACATGCCAAGAATATAAGATACATTAATTGCAGTTATTTTCACAAAATCATTTCCTTATGATTGATAAACAAGAATTATATATATATAAATGGATCCGGTTAGCATGAAGTTTATTTTTTGATAAGCTGATCAATTGGTCAATAGAATGTTGACACACATAGAGTTTCGCCTGCGTGTCAGCACTCTATTGACCAATTGAACAACTTAACAAAAATAAAATACATGCTAACCACTTCCCATATAAATGTATGTATCTGTATATTTTCTCTAATATCCTAATGGGTACTTCAAGTTTGGCTAACATACAACCAAACCCCACAACTGCGTGCCTATTTGCTTCTATTGGCTATTTTGTATGCAAAATTCCCTTCATCAATTCTACAGTAGAGACAAAAACAACACAATGCCACCGACTCACGATAGCTTCAAACATTCCTATCCTACCAAGCAAAGAGATATCCAAACCCCCTCTTAAACCCCTTCTCTCTCCTGCCAGGCACCAGCCTGTCCCATGCACTCAAAGTGGCAAAAACGGAAAATCCAAAAATGTCATAAGCAAGTAAAAGACAAATCCAATAATAAATGTAATGTACCTTACAAAACATATACTCACTTCCTCTTCTAAAAGATAACTTAAACAAATAAAAATATTATCTTCTCAAATAAAATAAAATTATATACAAAATTATTTTGTCTTCAAAAGTATTTAAGTGAAGTCCATTAATTTAAAAACAAATATAGACTTCAGTCATTTTCTGTTTTTTTACTGGGAGAGTATAATACATACAAGTAAGTTTTATATGCAACTATGCAAGTATAACTAATTGAATACACCCGGCGCACGTTAGAACTAAGGCCAAAAAATTTACCTGGATACGGACGTAGTTACTGCTACGGCTCTTACCAAAAGCCATGGCCACAGAATGGTCAACCATGTCAGCCGAGCCATCGCCGGAAATTCGAGCCAGGGGCCGAGCCCAGTCCTTAGCCTTCCATCCTTTCAGTTGGTCAAAGTCGTAGCTTCCTTCCGGAACTTGACCCGTCCCAAGTGAAAGTACCAAAATGTCCTCCACTCCCCGGACAAATGGAAACTCCTGTTTGTTATGCAGCACGTGTGTTATAGACGCCGCCGTCGGATTACTCATGGCCAGACCGCCGTCGACCGCTACGCACCGCGTCTTGCCGTCGACGGACTTCATGCAAACCGGTCCAAGAAAACCCGGTTCAGCTGACGTGGCGCGGCACACCTCCCAAAGCCGGAAGTCGAAGCTATCCGTTTCTAGCGCGTCGGCTCGCGAGAACAGAAACGGAGCTGAACTTGATAAGTCGTAACAGGGAATCAAAACGGGCTTTAACGTATCCCTTAACGTTAAAGTCCGTCCGTTTTCCGTGAACACCTCTTTTACAACTTTCTCCATTCTTGCCGTCGCATTCGTGGTCGCTCCTCCGCCGATTATCCGCCGAAAAAACTTTCCGCCACCTCCGCCCTTTACATTCCAGTAGAATTTCTTACCTTGCTCCGCCATGAACCTCCACGTATCCTCCGCTTTGAAAATCGGACAGCTGTGATTCTTAGTCCCAAACAGCATCGCCGTGAAAATTCCTCCGATGCCGGTACCGGCTGCAACATCAAAATAATCGGCGATTCTAGCTTCAGGATCCCCGGACTTCTCCTTCAACGCGTGCTCTAGGTAAGCTAGGGCTTTTCCGGACAAAATGTTTCGCATTCCGCCGCCGTCGATGCTTAGTATACATATTTTACCTCTCTGATTCTTAATTGCTTGTACGCCGGTATCGATATTCGTCACCGCCGGCGTAACGGACACCGCTTCCGATATCGGCAGTTCGTTCGCCGGCGAAATTTGTTTGGGGATCCATAGCTTCTGATCATCGTAACCAAATAGAAACTTGCTTTCCAGAATAGAGAAGATTTCGTAGCTGAGCTTATCCGTATCGATGCTTGGCTCTTTCATTTCTAAAGGATTAGAAGCCATTAATTTCTTCTCCTTCAAAGCATCTACATGAACACAATCTTATATAGTTAGCTAGCTGGGCAAAGGGAAGAGTTTGAAAATAGAAGAAAATTATTTCCTCCCAATTTCAATCATGGTATTTTAGAAGAAAAACGCCAATGGGGATTTTGTTTAATTTCTGCTTCAACTCCAGGTCCCCAGATATGTATTTGTGTTGGTGACCTGTATATAACTAAATTTGGATTATTAGCAGGTAGACTATATAGAGAGAGTGGGGGTAGACCTCGAAACTACCGCCAAACAAATACCCAATCCCTTCACCTTTAATCAAACAATTTCTTCCTTAATACTATATATGTATATATAAGCTTTATGTCTTTAAACAGAGAGTGATATTTCTCTCTATATATAAGTGAAAATGTGAAGGAGGAGAAAGAAGAAGATTACCAAACACCAACTAGAATACAATCAAATTATGGACGACAATACACAGTCGTGGCAGATAGCATGTCTGTTTTTCCTTTGTTATACAGTAATTGTTAAATCCACAATATTTTTAGTTATTTTCATAACAAAAGTATCGCTGTAGATGTATAGCGACGGTAAAAACTGTTGTTATAGGATCTATAACAACACTTTTGTTGTGAAAATAATAATTTCTGTTGTGAATTTAACAATTCTCTTGTTATATATGTGTTCTTTTCTTAAGATAACATACAAGATTCGTGTTCATGTCAATATTTAATATTTTTATACGTATCGTTCACATATGTTAATACGTTGAATTTTTATCAACTAATATGCAAGCGTTTGAAAATATCAAATATTGATGTAGAAATAATTCTTTCCTAATTAAATTGAATAACTTTTTTCAGCTACTAGCTTTTACCATGTGTTAGGGGGTGTTTGATAAAAACTGAATAAATCTAAATTTGAATCTGAATGAGCTGAATTTGAATCTGAATGAAAAAACTGTTTGATAATTGACATGTCTGAAACATTTAAAAGATAAAACTTTATTATTTTACCCCCTCTAAAAAAATTCAAAATTATTGTAAATTTATTTAATATTACTTAATATAATAGTTAATATTTTTTTTAATTTTTTTTACTTCATTCAGCTACTCATTTTGACTTAGCCATTCAGCTCGTCTATCTTACCGATTCAGTCATTTAGACCAAAATAAACGCACTGACCGATTTAACCATTTAGATTTAACTCCATTCAGCTCTAAACAAACACCCCTTAGTGTGTTCGGACTTACAAATACTTCTGAATACATTTTATTATTATTGGTGCATTTTATTTGAGCCTTACAAAATTTGTAAGTTATAAAAGTTATGTTTAAAAAGACAAATAAATTTGGTTACTTGGCTTATAAATTGTTATTACTAGCTGCTGCTAATATCCATCCATTGTTTCATGTGTGCCCTTTGAAGAAAAAGATGGTGCTTCAGCTCAAGTATCCCCTATATTACCTCTAGTGGATGGGAATGACCAGTTTGTCATTGAGCCTTTTGCTGTTTTGGATCGCAGGTTGGTAAGAAGCATAATGCTGCTCTTGATGAAGTTTTGGTCAAACCTTTGCCAACTAAAGCTACATGGTAAAGTTGGTCGGCTCTTCATGCTAGATTTCCTGCATTTAGAGCATCTTTAATCAGGCAGATTTAATCCATGAGATAATTTTCAATCCTTTCAGACTATATCATAGACTATAATATTAAAAGATTATATTATATTTAATTAATAAAATATAGTCCACCAATCATTCTTTCACACTTCCATTTAAATATATTTAAAATTATAATTCACAAAATTCTAGTTTTAGAGAGAAATATGAATATTAGACTATATTTAGTCTAAAATTAAGTTTTCTTCCGCCAGATTGTCCTTGAGGACAAGGTTTCTATTATCAGAAACCTTCTTTCTTGAACCCTAGCCAGAGATCACCGTGGGAACGGGTTAAATTACCATACCTATGGTCATCGACGGTTGGCCTATGCGATCCCGTTTATGATTTCAATAGTTCAGTGGGGAGAGTGGTCCTCCGTGTCGACGGTCAACTCGGCTAATTTTGTCTCTTATGGGATGGGGCCAAATATGTGGGACCAGATGGAGGGGAAGGTACAATCGTTGGCGAAAGTATTGTGTTATGTGAAAGTACTATTCAGCCGATCTTGTACAACATGAGTCCACGTATTTATATTATGGGTTTATCCCACAAAACATAATTAAAGTACAAAATATTATATAAAATTTATTTTATCCTTAATGGCGTTTCTATTATTTTTAAGAAAAAAAAAGTAGAGAATTTTTAAGTGTACTTTATTTGGGTTCATTGTGTGTAACTCTTGACTTTTGATTTCTATGAGCTCAAGAGTTCAATTTTTTTCATTTTTAGGTGGGTGAATGTGATGTTGGTGTGTGTGAAATATATATATATATATATATATATATATATATATATATAGGGAAATAATTTATAGCTTCAGTTAGTTATGTGCATTATTCCAGCTAACCCATCTCTTGTCGTCTAATGGAAGATTTAAGGGGCTGGCTCTAAAGGGCTGGGCTAACCCATCTCTTGTCGTCCAATGGAAGATTTAAGGGGTTGACTCTAAAGGGTTAGATTAGGCCCAACCGCTACTCCCTCTAGCGGCCAGTCAAAAGAACCGTGTGTTGACTGACCACTAGAAGGAGTAGTGGCCAACTTAAAAGAATTTGACTTAATCAGAGACTTAAAATAGTTATAATTTAAATTAAAAAAATATAGCTAATTAATACTTCACTCCCTAGTTGGTTCACAAATATAAAGAATTATAATAATAGATTAATATAAGGAATAATACTTGATTAGGTAATTTGGGAGTAGTAGTTGAATAAGTAATTTATTTGTGTAGGAATATAATATAAACTCAATCACTATTTCTTATTTATAATTAAAATTATAAAGCGATAATCGATAATTATCTTTATACATACATACTTATTTTATTAATTAGTATTATTGATAATCCATATAAGAAATAGTGATTGAGTTTATACTATATTCATACTCAAAAATCAAGTATTCAACTACTACTCCCAAATTACCTAATCAAGTATTATTCCTTATATTAGTCTACTACTCATTTTATAATTCTTTATATTTTGAGAACCAATTAGCGAGTAAAGTATTAATTAGTTATATTTTTTTAATTTTAATTATAACTATTTTAAGTCTGAGTATTAATTAGCTATATTTTCTAATTTAAATTATAACTATTTTAAGTATCTGATTAAGCCAAATTCTTATATGTTGTTAAGATTCTTTCCTCTGCGACCAAATCAATGCGATCATTTTGACTGGACACTAGAGGGAGTATCGGCCAACATAAAAGAATTTGGCTAGCTGCTAAAGGGAGTAGCTGTGACGCCTCAAAATAGGTATACATCACTCATTTTGAGTCACCAAATATACGTGATGTAAAAAAATACAACTTCATGTCTGATTGTCGTGCAAAAAATACTGACAACACATATATCATTGTGAGTTTAAATATAAATATTGTCTAGTAGACAGTATACAAACTCAAAAGGAGTCCTCATTACAATTATTGATACACTATTTTACAAAATAGTGAGAACTGCTAAAACAACTATCCTGAACCATCACTCCATAACCCCGGCTAGTTCCTGCTATGTTCTCACCTCCTGAGAAGAAAAATGGAACAAAAAAGAAAAGGGTGAGTTCAACTATCCCAGTAAAGAATATTATGACTAAGATAATATACAAAAAATTATCATTAGTCTTCAACAGGGAAAAATTTGATAGAATATAATGACAAACAAGTTTTAGATCAACAATCTGCAATGAAACAATAATCCATTAGAAGAGTCAGTAGATAATGAATTCTACTATCTTCTAAGATTTAAAAGTCCATAATCAATATTTTATCCCTGTAACATCAATCAATATATATCTTGAATCAAATATTTATCTTTGCACTACATGCCAAAGATATTCATTTGTATCACCAATTGGTCAGGTTCATCTCAACACATGTTCATCTTTGTACTACAGGCCAAAGATATTCATCAGTTAATCATTCATCTTTGCACTACAGGCCAAAGATATTCAGTAATATCATCATTTAGGATTGAGGATGATGAAAAATATCTTAAAGAAAACGAATTCAGTGAAACAAAAGGATAAATATTATGGATTAATTCGTACAACAGTTTATCCAAGTTCAAAAATACTCCATGATAATTAATTGTGGAGTAAAATTCAAGAATAAAGATCAAAACATGGATACAATCAAAGATAATAACCACAATAGATAACTTGGACAAAGAAAAGAAAATTTCATTTTTTTCTGTGAATAGTGTCGTATTCATGAATAGTGCTGTATACATGAATAGTGTCATATACGTGAATAGTAACCTCGACATAAAAAAGGTAGAAATTCCACAATAAAATCCATACCAATATTTCGGTATAATGATATTGAAAGAATAACATCATTATGAAGAAAATAACATTCCTTACCTCAAAAAAACGATTTACGGGTTTGAAATATCGTATATAAAATTTGAAAGAAACTTGCACTCTGAATAAAGAACTCACAAAGTATCTAAATACTCACAAAATACGCTTTCGATAATATATATATATATATATATATATATATATATATATATATATATATATAGAAAAGCGTGTTTACGTGTGATTTTCAATTTTAACTAAGCACCCTATTTATAGAAAAATGCTTAGAACGCATACATAAAGATTAACTTTCTATGTGACTCCCCAAAATAGGTATACATCACCCATTCTGAGTCGCCAAATACATGGTACAAAAATAAATACAACTTCAGTAATACAATTGTCGTGCAAAATATGACAACACATATACTGTGAGTTTGAATACAAATATTGTCTAATAGACAATATACAAACTCAAAAGGAGTCCTCATTATAATTATTGATACACTATTTTACAAAATAGTGAGGACTACTAAAACAACTATCTTGAATCATCACTCCATACCCCGGCTAGTTCCTGCTAAATTCTCTCCTCTTGAGAAGAAAAATGGAACAAAAAGGAAAATGATGAGCTCAACTAGCCCAATAAAGAATATTATGACTAAGATAATATACAACAAATTATCATTAGTCTTCAACATGGAAAAATCTGATAAAATATAATAGACAACAAGTTTTAGATCAACAACTGCAGCGGAAACATCAATCCATTAGAAGAGTCAAGTAGAGAAAAAAATCTACTATCTTCTAAGATTTAAAAGTCCATCATCAATATTTTATCTCTGTAACATCAATCAATATACATCTTGAATCAAATATTCATCTTTGCACTACAGGCCAAAGATATTCATTTGTATCACCAGTTGGTCATGTTCATCTCAACACCTGTTCATCTTTGCACTATGGGCCAAAGATATTCATTAGGTAATCATTCATCTTTGAACTACAGGCCAAAGATATATTCAGTAATATCATTATTTAGGACTGAGGATGATGAAAAATATCTTAAAGAAAACAAATCCAGTGAGACAAAAGGACAAATATTAGGGATTCGTATTACAGTTTATCCAAGTTCAATAATACTCCAAAATAACCAATTGTAAAGCAGAATTCAAAAATAAAGATCAAAACATGGATACAATCAATGATAGTAACCATAATAGACATCTTGGACAAAAAAGAGAAAATTTTATTTTTTGATGAATAGTGTCGTATACGTGAATAGTAACCACGACACAAAAAGGTAGAAATTCCATAATAAAATTCATACCAATATTTCGGTATAATGATATTGAAAGAATAACATCATTAGAAAGAAAATAACATCCCTTACCTCAAAATATCAGTACTTCTGATTGGAATATTGGTATAAGGCTGAAGGAAACTTACACTGATTAATAGCAATACACAAAGTATCTAAATACTCATAAAATACGCTCGATAATATAGAGAGAGAAAGAGAGAAAACTTATTTCTGGTGTGATTTTCAATTCTAACTAAGCACCCTATTTATAAGAAAATGCTTAGAACACCACATCAGACTAACCTGCTACCTGATAGCTTTACCTGCTACTATTCAAGCCCACCACTTTTGAAAATAAATTCCAGCACATTTCATTACTCACCAACCAAAAGTGGGGCCCACCATATTTTTAATAAAAACATTTTATTTTCCGATACTTCAACAATTCATAATAAATAGCCCTTTTATCAGAAAAATTCGAATCTCATGTGATTTCCATAGGAAATTTAATTCTCTACAACTTTGTAAGTTTAAGTTTTTTCAAATTCCAAATGAAAAATGACCGAAATCCACATACGGACGATTTTTAAAACCTCCATTCTGACAAAATACTGATAACACACCTCAGCATTAATTCATTTATTTATAACCACATAAAATAAATATATCCATCATTTATATCCACATAAAATAAATATTTCCTTATCATATAAATCAATAACTAATTATTCACAAATAATATTACAGAATCATAATTATGACAACCAGGTCGTTCCTGGAAAGAGGGCTTTTCGATAAGAATTTCTCCTTATTGGTATGCCGCAATTAGGTGACCAAACCCCTTTCCTAGACAGAACTTCCTTAGAAATTGCCAATAATGCTATCTAATAATATTATTCAAATAATATGAATTATTGATTTGATACCAACTGTGACTCCCCCAAAATAGGTATACATCACCCATCTTGAGTCGCCAAATACATGGTACAAAATTCAAATACAACTTAATTATACAACAGTCGTGTAAAATACGACAAAACATAATCTAAGTGTTTTAATAAGAATATTGTCATCTAGACAATATACACACTCAATGGAGTCCTCATTACATTTATTGTCACACTATTTAACAGAATAGTGAGGATTACTAATGCTATCATCTGGACCGTCACTCCGTTCCTCGACTAGTCCCGGCTACGTTCTCATTTCTTAAAGAGAATAGTGAAAAAAAGGGTGAGCTCAACTAGCCCAGTAAGAAATATTATGACTAAGATAATGCAGAATAAATTATCATTAGCCTTCAACAGTGTTAAACTGATAAAATATAATAAACATCAAGTTTAATTGCAGCGGAACAAGTAATCCATTAGTAGAGTCAAGTAGAGAATAAAATCTACTATCTTCTATAATTTAAAAGGTTTTTCATCACTTTTATCTCTGAGACTCAGCTTAATAAATAAACCACATTATCCCTGCACTACGGCCAAGGATATTCATTAGTATCACGACCACAAATTATCCATGCACTACGGGCCAAGGATATTCGTGTATCCATCAATGGTCATGATCATGCCAACAACCGTCCATCAATGCACTACGGCCAATGAGGACTTTTACCACATCATTTGTAATATTACGGTCATGATTATACCGAATAATCCCTGGTCATAATCATACCATGTCCATCTATGCACTACAGCCACGATGACTTTCAACATATTATAAAATATGAGGATGATGACAATGATATAAGAATTCAATAAAATAAGTTCAAGGATAAATTTTTAAAGATTTATAATTTAATTTATCCAAAATCAATAACGTCCCAAATTGTCAACATGATCTTTGCTTTGTGGAGTAAAATTCAAGAATGCTCAGAAGAATATTTCCATGAAAAGATACTGGATGAAGCGCAAATATCAAGGATATTCCATTAATTTCATGAAGTATAGAAGCAAAAACTTTAATCAACTGAGTATAATAGAATATATGAAACCGCAAATGGATTTTTGTCGCCATGCAGTAATCCACGTGAATGATTATTCCAATGTAATAATAAAGAATGGAATAATGTAAGAATTCACAGCGCGTGCGTAATCCGCATGCATAAAAGTTATTTTAACGAATAATAAAAAATGGAACCAGTGTCACGCGTAATCCGCATGCATGTGATGTTCTAACATAATAATAAAGAATGGAACCGGTCACGCGTAATCCGCATGCGTCACGGGATGTTCTAACGAATAATAAAGAATGGAACCAGGTGTCATGCGTAATCCGCATGCATGTGATGTTCCAATGTAATAATAAAGAATGGAATAACAACGAATTCACTAGGCGTGCGATGAATCAGCGATGCAGACGAGTTATTCCAACGTAATAATAAAGAATGGAATAACGTAAGAATTTCACCATGTATGTGGTACTTCGTATGGACAGGTTATTCCAACGTAATAATAAAGAATGGAATAACAACCCTTATGAGTATTGAAAGAAAATAACTCTCTTCATGAATACGAAAGAATAATACCCCTTACCTTAGAAAAACTGGATACTGGAATAGTGAGGTAGCAGACTTCTCTTCTTCTTTCTCTCTATAATAATTGCTCTAAAGCTTTTGTGAATTGGTGAGAAATGAAGGAAGAATGAGCTTCTATTTATAGGAAAATATAGTTTCGATAATTGCACGTTTTGGGGATCGAAATATTATAGTATAATATCTTCATCTTTTTTTTCATTTTTAATTTAGTCCTGCAAGTATTATCAAACTTACACCACCTCCCCTAATAGTAAATAATGTGAATTAATAGTTCATTCATGTGACTCAATAGTATAATCATGTGAAAAAACTAATTACAGTATAGTACCTTCAACTATACCTCCATTTTTAATTTAGTCATGCAAGTATTATAAATCTTGCACCACCTCCCCTAACAGTACATGAATGTGAATCAATTGTACACACATGTGAACAAATAGTTATAAGCATTTGAAATAATAACAATTAATTGCTCATTTATCCTATTAATTACCCGATTGGTCAATATAACCTCAAGACATCAATTATTATCGAAATAAATATCGATTTCCACTAACACTAATAATCCCAACACAATGGAACTATCAATTTCATCTTTAATCAACACAACTTATTCATCATTAATATTATAACTCACAATATTTAACAACCAGGTCGTTCCCAGGAAAGAGGGGGCTTTCCGATAAGGATTTCTCCTTATTGGCGCCGCCATAGGTGACCAAACCTCTCCTCGATGAAACTTCTAGACATTGTCAATATTACAAATAATAATATGAATAACTTTGTCGTCTCAATTATTGATTTAATAATAATAAATATTATGCATGATGATCTTTGTGACAATAATTGAATCAATAATATGAGAGATATGATGCAACAATTCATCGTAGCAATAATTGAGTATAACCGAGTGACTTCTCACGTAAGCATCAATAATCAATACCGTGTACTACTTAAGCACGCCAGACTATACTTTTACTACCGGGTAGTTCAACAGCTTTTAACGGTAACACTTTTGCCGTTATTTTTATAAAAGATAATTATGTGGTTTCTAACTACGACAATACTTCCATTATGGGGTCAACCAATGATTGTCTTGTCATTACGAATATTCCTATTAAAAGCGAATATTCCTCGACCAATCGAATATTATATAACCACTTGCTTACTTTGCAAAATTTGTAAATATTACCCACAACTATAACATTATATCAAATCCACACCATAATATTCAAAAATATATTTCGAGAAAATTATTCTTTATTCATAAAAGTTGGGGTCTCACAATGGAGATACTGTGCAGTGACAATTATTGAAACAATAATAATATAAAATATCAACGCAACAATTATTGAACCAATAAAATAAAATATTGAACAGTAATTATCGTAACAATTATTGAGTAGTGACTTCACGTAAGAATCAATAATTTCAAAATACATGCAATCTGGTAATGCTATCTTGTGCAACCACGCCAGACATCAGTATTTTAACCACAGGGTTTTCCAACAGTGTTAACGGTAACCATTACGTCGTTATTTATAAAAATTCAAACTTGTCGTTTTCTTCATCCGACAGTTATCCGTTATGGGGCCCCTAATAGATGCGCCGTCGTACGAATATTTCCCGACAGAAAGAATATTCCATGACCAAACGAATATTCCCCGACAAAATGAATACTTTATAACTACTTGCTTATTTTGCAAAATTTGCACATTTCACCCATAACCAAAGTATTATATCAAATTAACACTTTATTATTCAAACTAATAAATAAAAGAAATTTGATTTTATTCATTAAAAAGTTGGGGTCTTATGTGACGCCCCCAAAACAAGTATACATCACCCATCTTGGGTCGCTAGATACATGGTTCAAAATTCAAATACAAACTTAATTATACAATAGTCGTATAAAATACGACAAAACATAGCTGAGAGTTTTAACAAGAATATCGTCTCCTAGACAATATCCACACTCAATGGAGTCATCATTATATTTATTGTCACACTATTTTATAGAATAGTGAGGACTACTAAAACAACCATCTGGATCGTTAATCCGTTCCCCGACCAGTCCCAACTATATTCTCATTTCCTAAAGAGAACAGTGAAAGAAAGGGTGAGCTCAACTAGCCTAGTAAGAAATATTATGACTAAGATAATGCAGAATAAATTATCATTAGTCTTCAACAGTATAACAACTGATAGATAATAATAGACAAAAAGTTTTAGATCAACAACTGCAGCGGAATAAGCAATCCATTAGAAGAGTCAAGTAGAGCATAAAATCTATTATCTTCTATGATTTAAAAAGTTTTTCATCAACTTTATCGCTGAGATTCAGCTTAATAAATAAAATCAAATCATCCATGCACCACGGCCAATGATATTCATGTAATCATCAATGGTCATGGTTATACAGAATAATCCCTAGTCATAATCATACCAACAACTGTCCATCAATGAACTACAGGCCAATGAGGACTTTCACCATATCATTCGTCATATTATGGTCATGATTATACCGAATAATCCCTGGTCATAATCATACCAAGTCCATCTCTGCACGTAAGCCAAAGATGACTTTCATCACAATATAAACATGAGGATGATGACAATGACATAATAATTCAATAAAACAAGTTCAAGGATAAATTTTAAAGATTTATAATTTAATTTATCCAGAAATCAATAACGTCTTAATTGTCAACATGATACTGCTTTGTAGAGTAAAATTCAAGAATAATATTCATGTACCAAAAATAATTTGGACAGAAAAGAAATATATTTTTCGGGTAAATAGTACCCCGTGAATAGTACCCCATGAATAGTACTCCGATATGAAAAGTACCCCAAATACCCGAGTGAATAATATTCGGGTGAATAATAATTTGGGTGAATAGTAACCTGTGAATAGTACTCCGACACGAAAAATGCCCCGAATACCCGAGTGAATAATACTAGAGTGAATAGTAACCGGGTGAATAGTAACCCGTGAATAGTAACTCGTAAATAAAATACCAAATAAAATAATATTTCATGACTAGTACAATAGAAATGATATCTCATACGAGTATAATAGAATATACGAAACTGCAAATGGATTTTCATCCGTCATGCGGTAATTCACGTAGACAGATCATTTCCATAATTTAATAAAGAATGAATACAAAAGGTCATTCACCATGCATGCGGCACTCCGCGTAGACAGGTTATTCCAACAGAATAATAAAGAATGGAATAATAAAAGAATTCACCGTGCGTGCGATAGATCGCATGCATGATGTGTTATTCCCAATGAATAATAAATAATGGAACCGTGTCACGCGTAATATGCATGCATGTGATATTCCAATAGAATAATAAAAAATGGAACCAGGTCATGCGTAATCCGCATGCATGGGATATTCAAATGAATAATAAAGAATGGAATAACAAAAGAATTTCACCACGTATACTGCAGATTGGCATAAACAAGTTATTCCAACATAATAATAAAGAATGGAATAACAGAAGAATTTCACCATGTATGCGGTACTTCGCATAGACAGGTTATTCCAACATAATAATAAAGAACGGAATAACAGAAGCTCTCTTCATGAATACGAAAGAAATAATACCACTTACCTCAAAAGAAGACTAGATACTGGAATAGTGAGGTAGCAGATTTCTCTTCTTCTTTCTCTCTATAATTTCTTTCTATAATAATTGCTCTATAGCTTTAGTGAATTGGTGAAAAATAATGAAGGAATGAGCTTCTATTTATAGGAAAATATAGTTTCAATAATTGCACATTTTGGGACTCAAAATATTACAGTATAATACCTTCCACTTTTCCTTCATTTTTAATTTGGTCCTGCAAGTATTATCAAACTTGTACCACCTCCCCTAATAGTGAATCATGTGAATCAATAGTTCTAGACATGTGAAAATACAAATTACAATATAGTACCTCCATCTATACCTCCATTTTTAATTTAGTCATGCAAATATTATCAATCTTGCACCAACTCCCCTAATAGTAAATGAATGTGAATCAATAGCACACAATGTGAACAAATAGTTATAATCATGTTAATTAATAGCAATTAATTGCTCATTTATCCGATTAATTACCCGATTGGTCAATATAACCTCCAGACATCAATTATTATCGAAATAAATATTGATTTCCACTACCATTAATAATTCCAACACAATGGAACTATCAATTTCATCCTTAATCACCACGAACTTATTCATCATTAATATTATAATGTAAGACCCGAACTTATTATTAATGAAATTTAATTTTCTCTATTTATTATTTTGAAATAGTAAGGGTTGATTTGATTAATGTGTATAGTTAGGGGGTAAAATCTGTGAATATTTTAAAATAAGCAAGTGGTTATAAAATATTCATTGTTGTTTGGGAATATTACGTTTGGTCGTGGAATATTCGTCTTCGTCGGGGAATATTAAATGCGACCAGTAGCGACCCATGTGTGAGCCCCATAACAAAAAAAAGCGATTGGATGAAGAAAATGACAAATATAAGTGGCGTGGTTATTACTGATTATCTTTGTTAAAATACTCGGTGGTTAAAACACGATGTTATTACAGTATTGCACCAATTATTAATTCTTACGTCTGAAGGCACTACTCAATAATGGTTACGATAATTACTTTATTCGATTATTTTATTGATTTAATAATTGTTTGCGTTGATATTTTATATTGCTATTGTTTGATAATTGTCATTACACAAGATATTTTCCATTATCTGACAATAATTCATATTATCTGAATAATATTATTAGATAACATTATTGGTAATGTCTAGAAAGTTACATCTAAGGAGAGGTTTGGTCACCTAATTGCGAGCCATGAGGAGAAATTCTTATTGGAAAGCCCTTCTTTCACAGGAACCGCACGGTTGTCGATATTGTGATTCGTAATATTATTTGTGAATAATTAATTATTGATTCATATGATGAGAAAAATATTGATTTTATGTGGATATAGATGGAGAAAATTTTAATGTGACAATTGTTGAAAATTGAAATTTTATCTTTTTACGATAAAATAATTCATTTAAATATATTATTATATTTTAATAATATAATAATGGTGATATTTTTACAACGAATGTGGGATATATGAGTATCTGAGGAGGAAGAGTATTTTTGTTGCGATAAATGTTTAAAACATGTTAAACATGTCGGTGGACCCCATTTATTATTTGAAATTTGATTATAAAATTTGTAAAATCGTCCGTTTGTGGATTTCGGTCAATTTCTGCTTTGGAATTTGGAAAACCTTTCTTCAGTAAAGTTGTAGAGAATTGAATTTCCTATAAAAACTCATGAGATTCGAATTTTCTAATAAAAGGGCTATTTATTGTGAATTATTGAAGTTCAAGTCTCAAAATAATTGATTTTTGGAAGTTTAAATTATTTTAAATAAGAAAAACGTTTTTGGAATGTTTGGGGCATCTTTAACATGTGTTTGATGGCTGAAATCAGATTCTAGGCATGCGTAGGAAATTTATATAATTATATTATTAATTTATTAAATTTTCGCTTTTGGTGTTCTAAGCAATTTCTATAAATAGGGTGCTTAGGTTAGAATTGAAAATCACACCGTGAAATCAAGTTTTCCTCTCTATATTATCGAGCGTATTCTTGTGAGTATTTTGAGTATACTTTGAGTATTGTTAGGCGGTGTGAAGTTCCTTGACCTTATACCCTATTCCAAATTTAAATCTTAATCTTTCGAGGTAAGGGATATTATTTTTTTCGTAATGATATTATTTCTTCAATATCATTATGTTGAAATATTGATCTGAAGTTTTTATCAAATTTGGAACTTTTGGTGTCGAAGTTACTTATTTACGATATCTGAGACTATTCACGTATCTGACACTTATTCACGAATACGGCACTATTCATCGAAAAATAAAAATCTTCTTTTAAGTCCAAAATATCTATTACGGATACTAGCTTTGATTGTATCCATGTTTTGATCATTCTTGAATTTTACACCACTTGTGATTATTTTTGAGGTATTTTTGACGTGGATAAAACAAAGTACGAATCCTTAATCCTTAATCCTTGTCATTTTGTTTCAATTGGATTCGTTTCTTTAAAAATATTTTTCATCATCTTCGGTCTTAAATGATGATATTATGGAATATCTTTGGCACAGAAGTGCAAAGATGAATGATTTCTGAAGAATATCTTTGGCCGTAGTGCAAAGATGAACAGTGTTTAGATGAACATGACCAATGATGAATATCTTTGGCTGTGAGTGCAAAGATGAATATTTGATTCTAGATATATATTGATTGATGTTACTGAGGATAAAAGATAGACGATGAACTTTTAAATTCATACATAGAAGATAGTAGTTTGCATTCTCTACTTAACTCTTCTAATGAGTTATTATTTCATTGCGAATATTGATTTAAAATTTGTTGTCTATTGTATTCTATTAGATTTTTCCTGTTGAAGACTAACGGTAATTTGTTGTATATTATCTTTGTCATAATATTCTTTCTTTGGGCTAGTTGAGCTCACCCTTTTCCTTTTGTTCCATTTTTCTCAAGAGGCGAGAATATAGCGAAAGTACGAGTTGGGGTATGGAATGAAGGTTCTAGAGAGAGTTGTTTAGTAGTCCTCATCATTTTGTAAAATAATGTATCAATAAATGTGATGAAGATTTATTTGAGTATAGATATTGTCTAGAAGATAATATTTGTATTCAAACTCACAGCTTTTACTTGTTGTAATAATAAAGTTGTAGTTGTTTACATACCATGTATTGACAATTCGAATGGGTGATGTATACCTATTTTGGGGGCGTAACAATTGGTATCGAGCTTAGGGATATGATCTCTGGCGGAGATCGGGGAATAGAACTAGGAGGGAGAGAGGCGAGTAAATCCTTATTTAGTGTGTCTTATCTAAGCTTATTTGTTAGTTGGTGGGATATATAAGGATATTATGTGATATATTGATTTCCTTAATTAACCCTTGTTTTATGACAATGATTTGAGAATGTCGTGAGAATATTAACAATGGAAATGAGATCTGTGGAGACGCATGTACTCACCAACGAGGAGAACGTGTAACAGTGGGCAATGTTCCTCCCATGAACAACAACCCACTGAAGCGTATGATGAGCGAGGGGATGTTTAGAAGCTTTTTACGATTCATGCAAAATCGGATGAGGGAGACTCGTGTTCAAAATACAGGAGGAAATGATAGCAATTCACGGGTTGTCACAAATGGCAAGCGATTCAAAGAGTTGGGACCACGAATTTAAGGGAAAGCTAGATCCGATCATGGCGGAAACATGGGTCAAGCAAATTACCAAGATATTCGATGTCTTGGGATGCACGGAGGAATGAAGGTTCCATTCGCCACCTTTATGTTCCGTGGGTGAGGCGGACTCTTTGGTGGGAGTCTCGTGAAGCGTACCCATCCAAATGCTTTCGGATATGTCTTGGGAGACATTTTAGAAATTATTTAATGACAAATACTTTCCGAAAGTGTTCGTCGTATGAAGGAAGTGGAGTTCATCAGATTAGAACAAAACAACATGACGGTGTCTCAATCACGAGGAAAAGTTTGCAGAGTTATCCGGTTTTGCACCTCATTTGGTGGAGAATGAGGAACGATAACGCGGATGTTTCTAAGAGGTTTGAAACCCACGATACAACAATATCTCATTTTTCATAAATTTTCTCTCTATTCGGATGTTGTTAATGAGGCTCAATTGTTAGAAGCGAGATAACGAGTATGTTCAAATGAGGGACCATAACCGAGGATCGTACTGGAGATAGCGATCAATGTAATAATGATAACCAAATGGAGAAAGAAAAGCAGACGGACAAAATGGTAACCACTCTGGTGGTAATCATGGCCATGAAAATAGAAGAAGCGAGTCGGAGAAGATTTTAAAAGAGGAGATTTAACAACGACCATGTGAAGACGCAGTCTTAAGGCAATGAAGAATCGGTTGTAAGGGAGGAGAACGACCACCGGTCATATCTTATAAATGCGGAAAAGAGGGACATATCGGTCAAACCGCCCTGTGATTCAAGGTATGCTATAGTTGTGGAAAGGAAGGACATATCGCTTTCGAGATTATGCGGTAGAAAACCTAGTTCAATGAGGACGGTGACTCAAAAGATCGTCGAAGAAAAGTCAAAGTCAACGATTACGGGAAGAAGCGTTTGTTGTGGTCGGTCAAAATCGAGGAACCCAAATGAGGTGATCACGGTAAGCTATTTATAAATTCTTGCGAAGTTTATACATTACTTGATCTGGTGCTACCCATTCATTTATCTCTCTGCGTGTGTGCTCAACGTTTAAACTTGACTCGGAGAAATTAGACTTTGACCTATCTATGGAAACTCCGTTAGGAGAAACTTTCATCACATCCACTATTTATAAATCTTGTTTGATTCAAGTTGGCACCATCACCTTACCATTGACTTTATCTCTTTAAAGATACTTGCTTTTGATGTGATTTTAGGGATTGATTGGTTAACTACTCATCATGCCAAAATTGATTGTTTTCGTAAGGTTGTTAGTTTTCATATTCCTAACCAACCTGTTATGCAATTCAAGCAACTAAACCATTAAAATCAATCACCGTCATATCTAATCATAAAGCTATTTGTTTATTGAAAAAGCGGATGTCAAGCTTTCTTAGCCCATGTTATGGATTTGAATAAAGACACGTCAAATTTGAATAATATTCTGTTGTTATTGACTTTCCCGACGTATTTCTCGAAGAACTTCTGATTACCCCCCGAGCGTGAAGTTGAATTCTTTATTGATCTTGAACTTGGTACAAAGCCCATTTCTAAAACCCCATATCGAATGGCTCCTATTGAACTTGAGGAGTTAAAGGTCCAACTACGAGAATTGTTGGACATCCGGTTTCATTCGTCCCTAGTACATCTCCTTGGGGTGCTCCTGTTTTATTCAGAAAGAAGAAAGAGCGGAGTATGCGACTTTGTATTGACTATCGGGAATTGAACCATGTCACCATCAAGAATAGGTATCCTCTACCTCGTATTGATGACTTGTTTGACCATTCTGAGGGCACAATTCTTTTCAAAAATCGATCTTAGCTTACGGATATCATCACCTAAAGATTAGAATCGAGGATATTCAAAAGATCGCCTTCGAACTCGGTATGGGCATTATGAATTCTTAGTCATGTCTTTCGGAATAACTAATGCTCCTGCGGCTTTCATGGATATGATGAACCGAGTATTCAAAGAATATTTGGATTAATTTGTTGTTGTCTTTATTAATGACATCCTCATATATTCCAAAAGTCGTGAAGATCATGAGCACTATTTGAAGCTGGTACTCCAAAGGCTTCGTGAAAACAAACTATATACCAAATTGAAGAAATGCGAGTTCTGGCTTGAGGAAGTAGCATTTCTTGGGCACGTGGTGTCAAAACATGGAGTATCCGTGGACCCGCCAAGATTGAAGCAATACAAAGTTTAGAGCAACCGAAAGTCGGTGCGGATCAAGTACGTAGCTTTTTGGGCTTAACTGGTTATTATCGGAGATTCATGGAAGGATTTTCTCGAATCACTACTCCATTAACTCAGCTGACTCGGAAAGATATAAAATTCGTTTGGAGCGAAGAATGCGAGAAGAGTTTCCAAGAGCTTAAGAGGAGACTTATTTCGCACTGTTCTAACAATACCATCCGGTTCGGATGGATTTGTTATCTACAAATGATGCTTCGAGCAAAGGGTTAGGATGTGTTCTCATGCAACGTGGGAAAGTCATAGCCTATGCCTCGCGACAACTTAAAGAGTATGAGAGGAATTATCCTACTCATGATCTAGAGTTAACCTTGATCATTTTCGCTAAAAGATATGGAGGCACTATCTATATGGGGAGAAAGTGGAGATATATTCGGACCATAAAAGCCTTAAATATTTCTTCACTCAAAAGAACTCAACATGCGGCAATGACGTTGGCTCGAGCTATTGAAAGACTACGACCATACTATTCAATACCATCCCGAAAAGCGAACGTGGTAGGTGACGCGTTGAGTAGAAGATCATATCACGAGGAACGAGTGCGATGATTTCAAGTATACGTATAGAGCCAACTTTAATAGAAAAAGTTAAGGTTGCTCGAGCCACCGCCGGGCCCAATGATGCGTATGAAGAAGAAAGTATAAGAAGGAGTTATTAGGGCGAGAATTGATGAAGAAGGAATACTTGAGTCCACTCTAGACTTTGTGTTCCTAACGACTACGATTTGAAGTACAAGATTATGATGGAGGCACACAATACACCATTTGCAATCCATCACGGAAGTACTAAAATGTATCGTGATCTTGACATACATTTTGGTGGAACAATATAAAGAGAGAGATTGCAAAGTTTATCTCAATGTGTTTAACTTGTCAACGTGTAAAGGCGGAGCATCTAGTACCTAAGGCTCCGTTGCAACCACTTGAGATTCCGAAATAGAAGTGGGAACATATTACCATGGATTTCGTTACGGGTCTTCCTACGGTTTCTCAAGGCATTAATGCTATTTGGGTTATTGTTGATAGATTAACCAAGTCGCTCATTTCTTGCCGATCGGGAGACTTATTCCTTGAACGTCTTGCTAGTATATGCGTGAATGAGATTGTGAGGTTGCATGGCATGCCCAGTATCCATAGTTTCGGATCGTGACCCAAGATTCACTTCAAGATTTTGGGTTAGCTTGCAAAAAGCTATGGGCACGGATTTATTGATTCTGGCCGCAGATACCATCCTCAAACAGACAGAATAATCGTAATGGACTATTCAAACTCTTGAAGATCTATTAAGACTCTGTCCCTGAACTTCAAGGGCGGTTGGGATAAGTATTTACCATTGGTGGAATTCTCTTACAACAACAGATTATCGTGCAAGTATAGGTGTGGCTCCATTTGAAGCATTATATGGACGAAAGTGTCGCTCTCCAAAGATGTTGGGGCGAGGTGGGTGAAGCAACATTGTTGGGACCCGAGTTGGTACGAATGACTACGGAAAAGATCCAAATGATTCGACAACGTATACAAACGGCACAAGATCGACAAAAGAGTTATGCGGATCTTCATCGAAAGGACGTGGAATTTAGTGTAAGGGATCATGTATTATTGCGAGTTGCTCCATGGAAGGGAGTTACAAGATTTGGGAAGAGAGAGAAAGCTCAATCCACGATTTATCGGTCCATTTCAAATTCTTGGCCCGAGTAGGAAATGTAGCCTATAGACTTGCGTTACCTCGAGTATGTCTCGTGTTCATAATGTGTTTCACATATCATACTTCAAATATGTGAAAGACCCGAACCACGTTATAGAGTTAGAACCCATCGAAATAGCAAGAAGACTTAACGTGTGAGGAGGTACTGTCAAGATCTTGGATAGGAAGGAGCATGTCCCCACTGCTAAGAAAGGTCATACCACAAGTTAAAGTTTTGTGGAGGAATCATGCTATAGAGGAAATGACACAGGAATTGGAAACGGAAATGAAAGCGAGGTATCCTCACCTTTTGAAACACCAGTACGTCACGTCCAATTTCGAGGACGAAATTTCATAAGGAGGGAGGTTGTAAGACCCCAACTTATTATTAATGAAATTTAATTTTCTCTATTTATTATTTTGAAATAGTAAGGGTTGATTTGATTAATTTGGATAGTTAGGGGTAAAATACGCAAATATTTTAAAATAAGCAAGTGGTTATAAAATATTCATTGTTGTTTGGGGAATATTCGTTTGGTCGTGGAATATTCGTCTCGTCGGGAATATTAAATGCGACGGTAGCAGACCATGTGTGGGCCCATAACGGAAAGCGATTGGATGAAGAAAACGACAAATATAAGTGGCGTAGTTATTCACAGATTAATATACATTAAAATACTCGGTGGTTAAAATACAAAAAAGATAGCTTTAGATGTTGCACCAATTATTGATTCTTACGTCGAAGGCACTACTCAATAAGGGTTACGATAATTATTTATTCGAAAGATTTTATTGATTTAATAATTCTTGCGTTGATATTTTATATTCTTTGTTGTTTCAATAATTGTCATTACATAATATTTTCCATTATCGAGACAATAATTCATATTATCCTGAATAATATTATTAGATAACATTATTGGCAATGTCTAGAAAGTTACGCCTAAGGAGAGGTTTGGTCACCTAATTGCGCGCCACAAGAGAGGAAAAATTCTTATTGGAAAGCCCCCTCTTTCCTGGGAACTGCATGGTTGTCAATATTGTGATTCTGTAATATTATTTGTGAATAATTAATTATTGATTCATATGATGAGAAAAATATTGATTTTATGTGGATATAGATGGAGAAAATTTTTAATGTGACAATTGTTGAAAATTGAAATTTTATCTTTTTCTGATAAAATAAAATATTTAAATATATTATTATATTTTAATAATATAATAATGGTGATATTTTTACAACGAATGTGGGATATATGAGTATACGAGGAGGAAGAGTATTTTTTTGTTGCAATAAATGTTTAAAACATGTTAAACATGCTCAATGGACCCCATTTATTGATCGAAATTTGATTATAAGTCATAAAATCGTCTGTTTGTGGATTTCGGTCAATTTCGCTTGGAATTTGGAAAACCTTTCTTCCGCAAAGTTGTAGAGAATTGAATTTCCTATAAAAACTCGCAAGATTCGAATTTTCTCGATAAAAGGCTATTTATTGTGAATTATTAAAGTTCCGAAGTCAAAATAATTGATTTTTGGAAGTTTAAATTATTTTAAATAAGAAAAACGTTTTTGGAATGTTTGGGGGCATCTTTAACATGTGTTTGATGGATGAAATCAGATTCTAGGCATGCGTAGGAAATTTATATAATTATATTATTAGTTTATTAAATTTTCTGCTTTGGTATTCTAAGCAATTTCCTATAAATAGGGTGCTTAGGTTAGAATTGAAAATCACACCAGAAACTGAAGTTTTCTCTCTCTATATTATCGAGCATATTCTTGTGAGTATTTTGAGTATACTTTGAGTATTGTTAGACTAAGGTGCAAGTTCCTTCAAGATCTTATACACGTATTCCAAATTTAGAAGTACTAATCTTTCGAGGTGGGGGATATTATTTTTTTCGTAATGATATTATTTCTTCAATATCATTATGTTGAAATATTGATCCAAGTTTTATCAAATTTGAAACTTTTGGTGTCGAGTTACTATTCACGTATACTGACCTTATTCACGATATCGACACTTATTCACGAATACGGCTATTCATCAAAAAAAAAAAATCTTCTTTTCGTCAAAAATATCTATTCTCGGATACTAGCTTTGATTGTATCCATGTTTTGATCATTCTTGAATTTTACACCACCGTGATTATTTTGAGGTATTTTTGGGCGTGGATAAAACAAAGTACTGAATCCTTAATCCTTAATCCTTGTCATTTTGTTTCACCGATTCGCTTTCTTTAAAAATATTTTCATCATCTTCAGATCTTAAATGATGATATTATGGAATATCTTTGGCACAGTAGTGCAAAAGATGAATGATTTCTGAAGAATATCTTTAGCTTCGTAGTGCAAAGATGAGCAGTGTTTAGATGAACACTGACCAATCGATGAATATCTTTGGCCTATAGTGCAAAGATGAATATTTGATTCCGGATATATATTGATTGATGTTACTGAGGATAAAAGATGAGATTTATGAAATTTTAAATTCATACATAGAAGATAGTAGTTTGTATTCTCTACTTAACTCTTCTAATGAATTATTATTTCATGCGAATATTGATTTAAAATTTGTTGTCTATTGTATTCTATTAGATTTTTCCTGTTGAAGACTAACGATAATTTGTTGTATATTATTTTAGTCATAATATTCTTTATTTGGGCTAGTTGAGCTCACCCTTTTCCTTTTTGTTCCATTTTTCTCGGGAGGCGAGAATATAAGCGAGTACGCAGTCTGGGGGTATGGAATGAAGGTTCTAGAGAGTTGTTTAGTAGTCCTCACCATTTTGTAAAATAATGTATCAATAAATGTGATGAGGATTTATTTGAGTATAGATATTGTCTAGAAGATAATATTTGTATTCAAACTCACAGTTTTACTGTTGTAATAATAAAGTTGTAGTTGTTTCTATACCATGTATTGACAACTCAGAATGGGTGATGTATACATATTTTGGGGGCGTCACATATAATTCACAATATTTAACAACCAAGTCGTTCCCAGGAAAGAGGGGGCTTTCCGATAAGGATTTCTCCTTATTGGCGCGCAATTAGGTGACCAAACTTCTCATTGACAGAACTTCTAGACATTGTCAATATTGCAAATAATAATATGAATAATTTTGCCGTCTCAATTATTGATTTAATAATATATCATATTATACAGATGATACTGTGACAATAATTGAATCAATAATATGAGAGATATGATGCAACAATTACTGTAGCAATAATTGAGTATAACTGAGTGACTTCTTACGTAAGCATCATAAATCAATACCGTGTGCTACTATGCAACCACGCGTATTACTGTTGTGACACTCCCAAATCCGGGTACTTTAATTTCCACATAATTTGGTGTTCACTATTTAAACATCATATATCTATCTATCCATAATAAATGAAAGCATAAATAGATAGAAATAAATCCTCTCCTTAAGGAGTTACATCATTAACAAAATTACATCAATCCCAGGTCATACTAACCTTAAATCTTAACAGCGGAAACATAAACAATTTATAGTCTTACACAACATCAACATAAGTCTTAACAGATAAATTTAATATCACATAAAACAATGAGTCTTCGTCACTTGTTAGTCTTGCCCTTGCCTTTGCTAGTCGAAGGCTCGTCAGACATTTCGTTCTTAACTGCAATGTTATTATTACGCAAGAGTGAGCACGATTGCCCACAAGTATAAAAATGAAATAACAATATATAATAACATGCGAGTGAATCAAAGACTTCTGGAATAAAACTCAACTTTTGAATCAATAAAGAATAATAAAAATCAAAAGATTTCTAAGGGTAATAATACCTTGAACTACATCCTAAGTTATCAACGGTTATACTTGAAACCTTTAATAGTCATAAGACTATGGACTCTTCTACTCGTACTTAGGGGGGTTAGCCCTTAGTACCATATTGTGCACAATATCTTAACGCTAACGCATAAGTAATCCCTATACAGGGTTGTTCATCTCAGTTTGACATTAGAGTCCGCACCAAAGGAAGTTTGGTTTGGATAAATCAATAAGGGTTCTAAAATTTAGAACATTCATCAACTATGGACTAGTCGAATCAATAAGGGTTCGCTAGTCTAACAAGGTTCAACAATAACTGATATTTAAATCGAATAAAATTCTCAAGAGGTATATGTGACGCCCCCAAAATAGGTATACAACACCCATTCTGAGTCGCCAAATACATGGTACAGAAAGCAAACTACAACTTCAATAATACAATTATCGTGCAAAATACGACAACACATATTATGAGTTTAAATACAAATATTGTCTTCTAGACAATATCCACACTCAAATAAGTCCTTATTACAATTATTCAAACACTATTTTACGTAAATAGTGGATTTATCGCTAAAACATCTTTCTAGAACCATCACTCCGTACCCGATTAGTTCTCGCTATGTTCTCACCTCTTGAGAAAAATGGAACAAAAAGGAAAAGGGTGAGCTCAACTAGCCCGATAAAGAATATTATGACTAAGATAATATACAACAAATTATCGTTAGTCTTCAACAGAGAAATCGATAAAATATAATAGACAACAAGTTTTAGATCAACAATTGCAAAGAAAAATAAAAATCCATTAGAAGAGTCAAGTAGAGAATGAGTTCTACTATCTTCTAAGATTTAAAAGTCTATCATCAATATTTTATCCTCAGTAACAACAATTAATATACATCTTTAATCAAATATTCATCTTTGCACTACAGCCAAAGATATTCATTTTATATCACCAATTGGTCATGTTCATCTTAACACTGCTCATCTTTGCACTACGGGCCAAAGATATTCATCGATTAATCATTTATCTTTTGCACTACGGGCCAAAGATATTTAGTAATATCATCATTTAGGACTGAGGATGATGAAAAATATTTTAAAGAAAACGAATCTAGTGAGACAGAAGGACAAATAGTAGGGATTCGTATAACAGTTTATCCAAGATAAATAATACTCCATAATAACCAATTTTGAAGCAAAATTCAAGAATAGAGATCAAAACATGGATACAATAAAATATAGTAACCATAATAGACATCTTGGACAAAAAGAGGAAAATTTTATTTTTCTATGAATAATGTCGTATTAAGTGAATAGTCAAGATATCGTGAATAAAGAACCCCACACAAAAAAGTTCCAAATTTGATAAAAAGTTCATACCAACATTTCGGTATAATGATATTGAAGAAAATATCATTTTAAGAAGAATATAACACCCTTACCTCAAAATATCGATTACTTACGATCGGAATATCGGTATATAAAATCAAAGGAAACTTGCCGATGAATAGAAATTCACAAAGTATCTAAATACTCACAAAATACACTCAATAATCTAGAGAGAAAGAGAAAGAGAAAGCTTATGTTTCGGTGTGATTTTCAATTCTAACTTAGCCTCTATTTATAGGAAAATGTTAGTTGACTTGACCAAGTGACTTTGATGGCTTTACTGCTTTTATTCCCACCCACCACATTTGAAATAAAATTCAGCATATTTCTTCACCAACCACAAGTGGGGCCCACTCAATTCTAGAATTTTCTACCAAAATACTAAATTTGGATACTTCAACAATTTCTGAACCAGTCACATCTTAAAATTCATAACAAATCATAAGTTCATTTTTAACGGTTCAAAATTTATGGACATATACT
Source organism: Panax quinquefolius (assembly GCA_020205615.1). Taxonomy (NCBI): domain Eukaryota; kingdom Viridiplantae; phylum Streptophyta; class Magnoliopsida; order Apiales; family Araliaceae; genus Panax; species Panax quinquefolius. The sequence continues at coordinate 124,639,017 of CM035167.1, forward strand.
CAACTTATATATGTATAAAATATCCAAAAAGTACAACGATCCAACTACGTAGGATTAAAATTATAGCTCACGCATAATATATCTCAAAAACACCGGGTTTAATTTTTAATACCTTCATTCCGGAAAAAAAATACTTGATAAAACACCTCAACATTAACTCTTTCATTTTAACCACAATAAATATATCCAACATTTATATCCACATAAAATAAATATTTCCTTATCATATGAATCAATAATTAATTATTCACAAATAATATTACGAGAATCACATTTATGACAACCAAAGTAGTTCCGGAAAGAGGGCTTTCAATAAGAATTTCTCCTTCTTGCGCCAGCAATTAGGTGACCAAACCTCTCCTTGATGTAACTTTCTAGACATTGCCAATAATGCTATCTAATAATATTATTCAAATAATATGAATTATTGATCGATAATGGGAAATATTTAATGCGATGTGATAGCTTATTGAAACAACAATAATATAAAATATCAACGCAACAATTATTGAATCAATAAAATAAAATATTGAATAAGAATTACTGTAACAATTATTGAGTAGTGCCTTCTTACGTAAGGATCAATAATTCATTCATCAATCGTGTCCACGCCAGTATTATTGTATTTTAACCACCGGGTATTCCAACGGTGTTATTGGTAAAATAACTACGCCATTATTTATAAAAACTCAAACTTGTTGTTTTCTTCATACGACGATTTATTCTCGTTATGGGGCCCACAAATGATCGCTACGGCAAATATTTAATATTCCCAAACAACAAGAATATTCCACGACCAAATGAATATTCCCCGACAACAATGATTATTTTATAACCACTTGCATATTTTGCAAAATTTTCATATTTCACCCATAACTAGAGAATTATATCAAATTAATACCTTATTTTTTACAATAATAATTAGAGGAAATTCGATTTTATTTATAATAAGTTGGGGTCTTACAACCTCCCCTCCTTATGAAATTTCGTCCTCGAAATTGACATACGTACCTGGTGTTTTGAAAAGGTGAGGATACCTCGCTTTCATTTCTGATTCCAACTCCCAGGTCATTTCTTCAATAGCATGGTTTCTCCACAAAACCTTAACTTATGGTATAACCTTCATGCGTAGGACATGCTCTTTCCTATCCATGATCTTAACAAGCACCTCCTCGTACATTAAATCTTCAGCTATCTCGTCTGGTTCTAACTGAATAATGTGGTTCGGGTCTTTAACATATTTACGAAGCATAGATATGTGAAAAACATTATGAACACGAGACATACTTGGAGGTAATACGAGTCTATAGGCCACATTTCCTATTCGGTCAAGAATATCAAATGGACCAACAAATCTTGGATTGAGCTTTCCTCTCTTCCCAAATCTTGTAACTACCTTTCATGGTGCAACACGTAACAATACATGATCCCCAATATTAAATTCCACGTCCTTCCGATGAAGATCCGCATAACTCTTTTATCGATCCTGTGCCGTTTGTATACGTTGTCGAATCATTTGGATCTTCTCTGTAGTCATGCGTACCAACTCTGGTTCCAACAATGTTGCTTCACCCACCTCGTCCCAACATACTGGAGAACGAAATTTTCTTCTATACAACGCCTCGAATGGAGCCACACCTATGCTTGACTGATAACTGTTGTTGTAGGAGAATGCCACCAATGGTAGGTACTTATCCCAACTCCCTTTGAGATCTAGGACACAGAGTCTTAATAGATCTTCAAGAGTTTGAATAGTCCTCTCTGATTGTTCGTCCGTTTGAGGATGGTATACCGAACTGAATCGTAAATCCGTGCCCATAGCTTTCTGTAAGCTAACCCAAAATCATGAAGTGAATCTTGGGTCACGATCCGAAACTATGGATACTGGCATGCCGTGCAATCTCACAATCTCGTTCACGTACATACTAGCAAGACGTTCAAGGAATAAGTCTCACGTATGGGCAAGAAATGGGCGACTTGGTTTAACTATCTAAAAAAAACCCAAAATAGCATCTATGCCTTGAGAAACTTTGGGAAGACCTATAACGAAATCCATAGTAATGTGTTCCCACTTCCATTTCGGAATCTCAAGTGGTTGTAATGGACCCTTTGGCACTTGATGCTCCTCCTTTACAAGTTGACAAGTTAAACACCTCGAGATAAACTCCGCGATCTCTCTCTTCATATTGTTCCACCAAAATATATGTCGAATATCATTATACATTTTGGTACTCCCATGATGGATTGAAAACGGTGTGTTGTGTGCCTCCATCATGATTCTATGCTTCAAGTCAGAATCGTTAGGAACACAAAGTCTGGAGTTGAATCTAAGTATTCCTTCTTCATCGATTCTTGCTTCTGGAATAGCACCTTCTTGCACTTTCTTCTTCAAACGCATCAGCTCTATGTCCGTAGCTTGAGCAGCTTCAACTTTATCGATTAAAGTCGGTTCTACTCGTATATTCGCCATCATCATGTGGGTCCCTGGAGTCTTTAATTCTACCTCCATCCTTTGCAAGTCATACAGAATGGGCCTTTGCATTGACAATATCGCACTTTCATCTCAGATATGATCTTCTACTCAACGCCGCCATACTACGTTCGCTTTTCGGGATGATATTGAATAGTGTGATCGTAATCTTTCAATAGTTCAAGCCAACATCATTGCCGCATGTTGAGTTCTTTTTGGGTGAAGAAATATTTGAGGCTTTTATGGTCCGTATAAATCTCCACTTTCTCCCCATATAAGTAGTGTCTCCAAATTTTCAACGCGAATACGACTGCTGCCAACTCTAGATCATGAGTAGGATAATTCCTCTCATATTCTTTGAGTTGTCGTGAGGCATAGGCTATGACTTTTCCATGTTGCATGAGAACGCATCCTAACCCTTTGCCTGAAGCATCGATGTATATAACAAATCCATCCGTACCAGATGGTATTTCCAGAACAAGTGCCGAAATGAGTCTCCTCTTAAGCTCTTGGAAACTCTTTTTGCATTCCTCGTTCCATACGAATTTTGTATCTTTCCGAGTCAGTTGAGTTAACGGAGTAGCGATTCGAGAAAATCCTTCCACGAATCTCCGATAATAACCAAATATATGCCTGAAGCTACGCACTTGATTCTGAAACATTGGTTGCTCCCAACTTTGTACTATTTCAATCTTTGCCGGGTCAACAGATACTCCATGTTTTGACACCACGTGCCCAAGGAATGCTACTTCCTCAAGCCAGAACTCACATTTCTTCAGCTTGGCATAAAGCTTGTTTTCACGAAGCCTTTCAAGTATCAGCTTCAAATGGTGCTTATGATCTTCACGGCTTTTGGAATAGATGAGGATGTCATCAATAAAGACAACAACAAACTGATCCAAATATTCCTTGAATACACGGTTCATCATATCCATGAAAGCAGCAGGAGCATTAGTCAATCCAAAAGACATGACTAAGAATTCATAATGCCCATACCGAGTTCTGAAGGCAGTCTTTGGAATATCCTCAGTTTTAATCTTCAGCAGATGATATCTAGAACAAAGATCGATCTTTAAAAAGAATTGTGCTCCTTACAACTGGTCGAACAAGTCATCAATGCAAGGTAGCGGATACCTATTCTTGATGGTGACATGGTTTAATTCTCGGTAGTCAATACAAAGTCACATACTCCCGTCTTTCTTCTTTACGAATAAAACAGGAGCACCCCAAGGAGATGTACTGGGACGAATGAAACCTATGTCTAACAATTCTCGTAGTTGGACTTTTAACTCCTCGAAGTTCAATAGGAGCCATTCGATATGGGGTTTTAGAAATGGGTTTTGTACCCTACCAAGGTCAATAAAGAATTCAACATCACGTTACGGGGGTGATCGGGAAGTTCTTCAGAAATACGTCGGAAATTCTCTAACAATGTAAACATTATTCAAATCGACTTGTCTTTGTTCAAATCCATAACATGGGCTAAGAAAGCTTGACATCCGTTTTTCAATAAACGAATAGCTTTATGGCTTGATATGATAGTGATGATTTTAGTGGTTTAGTTGTTTGAATTAAGTGTACGTGTTGGTTAGAATATGAAAACTAACAACCTTACGAAAACAATCAATTTTGGCATGATGAGTGGTTAACCAATCAATTCCTAAAATCACATCAAAAGCAAGTATCTTTAAAGAGATAAGATCAACAGGTAATGTGATAGTACCAACTTGGATCATGCAAGATTTATAAACTGTGGATGTAACGAAAGTTTCACCCAATGAGTCTCCAACGATAAATCAAAGTCTAATTTCTCCTGAGTCAAGTTTAAACGTTGAGCACAAGGTGGGAGAGATAAAAGAATGGGTAGAACCCAGATTCTAGTAAGGTATAAACTTTGCAAGAGTTCAAGATTATCTTACCCGTAATCACCTCGTTCGGGTTCTTCGCGTTTTGGCCAGTAACGATAAACGCTCTTCCAGGAACCGCTGATTTTGACTTATCTGGGACAACTCTTGGAGTCACCATCCCCGTTGAACTTGGTTTTGCTACAGAACAATCCCGAGCTATGTGGCTTCCTTTCCACAGTTGTAACATACCTTGGATTGTTGTGGATAGTTTGGGCTGATATGTCCCTCTTTCCCGCATTTGTAACATCTAACTGGCGGTCGTTCTCCTCCCCTAGAATTTGTTGTTGGTCTTTGGTCTTTGCTTTGTTGATGTCTTCCGTCATTGTTGAATCTCCTCTTTCTGAAATTTCCACTTGACTCACCTCTCCTATTATCATGGCCACGACGACCACCCGAGTGGTTACCGTCTTTGTTCGTATTTTTCCCTCCTCGTTGGTTATCATCGCTTCGATGATGATCTAACATCCACCAGTATGACCACAGTTGTGGTCCCTCGGTTGCACATACTCATTATCTTGCTCTAATAATTGAGCCCTATTTACAACATCTGAATATAAAGAAAATTTATGAGATATAAGATATTGCCAAATCTCGGGCTTTAAACCTCTCAGAAACATCCTTGTCATTCGTTCCTCATTTTCGACCAAATGAGGTGCAAACTTGGATAACTCTGCAAACTTCGCCTCGTACTGGGACACCGTCATGTTATTTTGTTCCAGTCGATAAACTCCACCTCCTTCATATAGACGAATACTTTCGGGAAAGTACTTGTCATTGAATAGTTCTGAAATGTTTCCCAAGACACGTGAAAGTGCGGTTTGGTTGGTACGCTTCACGAGACTCCCACCAATGATCTACCTCACCGCGGAAACAAAAAGGTGGCGAATGGAACCTTCTGTTCCTCCGTGCATCCCAAGACATCGAATATCTTGGTAATTTGTTTGACCCACGTTTCCGCCATGATCGGATCCGGCTTTCCCTTAAATTCTGGTGGTCCCAACTCTTTGAACTGCTTGGCTGTGACAATCCGCGCATTGCTAGCATTTTCACCCGTATTTTGTGCACGAGTCTCCCTCGTCTGGTTTTTCATGAACTGCAAAAAGCTTCTAAACATCCCATCATTCATCATTTATTCGGTAACGTTGTTTACAGGAGGATTATTGCCTTCCTGTTGCACGTTCCCCTGGGTAGTGATCAAAGGTGTCTCCACCGTCTGATTCACTCCATTATTAATGTTCTCAGCTGCCATTCTTAAATACTGCCATAAAACAAGGGTTAATAGTCATGCAACATATTATCCCTATACTCTGACCGGCCAAATAAATACCAAATAAACTTAGTCAGGTCATACTAGTGAAGGAATTCCCCGTCTCAACCCTCCTAGTTCTTGTCTCATATCTCAGCCAGGGATCATATCCCTAAGCTCTGATACCAACTGTGACGCCCCCAAAATAGGTATACAACACCCATTCTGAGTCGCCAAATACATGGTACAAAAAGTAAACTACAACTTCAATAATACAATTGTCGTGCAAAATACGACAACACATATTGTGAGTTTAAATACAAATATTGTCTTCTAGATAATATCCACACTCAAATAAGTCCTCATTACAATTATTCAAATACTATTTTACGAAATAGTGAGGATCGCTAAAACATCTTTCTAGAACCATCACTCCAGTACCCGACTAGTTCTGCTATGTTCTCACCTCCACGAGAAAATGGAACAAAAAGGAAAAGGGTGAGCTCAACTAGCCCAGTAAAGAATATTATGACTAAGATAATATACAACAAATTATCGTTAGTCTTCAACAGGGAGAAATCTGATAAAATATAATAGACAACAAGTTTTAGATCAACAACTACAACGGAAACAACAATCTATTAGAAGAGTCAAGTAGAGAATGAGTTCTACTATTTCTAAGATTTAAAAGTCCATCATCAATATTTTATCCCTGTAACAAAAATCAATATACATCTTTGCACTACAGGCCAAAGATATTCATTTGTATCACCAGTTGGTCATGTTCATCTCAACACCTGTTCATCTTTGCACTACGGGCCAAAGATATTCATCAGTTAATCATTTATCTTTGCACTACAGGCCAAAAATATTTAGTAATATCATCATTTAGGACTGTAGAATGATGAAAAATATTTTAAAGAAAACGAATCCAGTGAGACAGAAGGACAAATAGTAGGGATTCGTATAACAGTTTATCCAAGATCAATAATACTCCATAATAACCAATTTTGAAGCAAAATTCAAGAATAGAGATCAAAACATGGATACAATCAAAGATAGTAACCATAATAGACATCTTGGACAAAAAGAAGAAAATTTCATTTTTCGGTGAATAGTGCCGTATACGTGAATAGTAACCCTAATAGTGAATCAATAGTTCTAGACATGTGAAAATACAAATTACAATATAGTACCTCCATCTATACCTCCATTTTTAATTTAGTCATGCAAATATTATCAATATTGCACCAACTCCCCTAATAGTAAATGAATGTGAATCAATAGCACACAATGTGAACAAATAGTTATAATCATATGAATCAATAGCAATTAATTTCTCATTTATCCGATTAATTACCTGATTGGTCAATATAACCTCCAGACATCAATTATTATCGAAATAAATATTGATTTCCACTACCACTAATAATTCTAACACAATGGAACTATCAATTTCATCCTTAATCAACACGAACTTATTCATCATTAATATTATAATTCACAATATTTAACAACCAAGTCGTTCCCTGGAAAGAGGGTGCTTTCCGATAAGGATTTCTCCTTATTGGCGCGCAATTAGGTGACTAAACTGCTCCTTGATAGAACTTCTAGACATTGTCAATATTGCAAATAATAATATGAATAATTTTGCCGTCTCAATTATTGATTTAATAATATATCATATTATACCGATGATACTGTGACAATAATTGAATCAATAATATGAGAGATATGATGCAACAATTACTGTAACAATAATTGAGTATAACTGAGTGACTTCTTACGTAAGCATCATAAATCAATACCATGTGCTACTATGCAACCACGCATATTACTGTTGTGACACTCCTAAATCCGGGTACTTTAATTTTCACATAATTTGGTGTTCACTATTTAAACATCATATATCTATCCATCCATAATAAATGAAAGCATAAATAGATAGAAATAAATCCTCTCCTTAAGGAGTTACATCATTAATAAAATTACATCAATCCCAGGTCATACTAACCTTAAATCTTAACTACGGAAACATAAATAATTTATAGTCTTACACAACATCAACATAAGTCTTCTAGACAATATCCACACTCAAATAAGTCCTCATTACAATTATTCAAACACTATTTTACAGAAATAGTGAGGACTGCTAAAACATCTTTCTTGAACCATCACTCCGTACCCCGACTAGTTCCTGTTATGTTCTCACCTCTTGAGAAAAATGGAACAAATAGGAAAAGGGTGAGCTCAACTAGCCCAGTAAAGAATATTATGACTAAGATAATATACAACAAATTATCATTAGTCTTCAACAGGGAGAAATCTGATAAAATATAATAGACAACAAGTTTTAGATCAACAACTGCAGCGAAAACAACAATCCATTAGAAGAGTCAACTAGAGAATGAGTTCTACTATCTTCTAAGATTTAAAAGTCCATCATCAATATTTTATCCCTGTAACAACAATCAATATACATCTTTAATCAAATATTCATCTTTTGCACTACAGCCAAAGATATTCATTTAGATCACCAATTGGTCATGTTCATCTCAATAAATTGCTCATCTTTTGCTACTACGGGCAAAGATATTCATCGATTAATCATTTATCTTTGCACTACTGGGCCAAAGATATTTAGTAATATCATCATTTAGGATCGAGGATGATGAAAAATATTTTAAAGAAAACGAATCCAAATGAGACGGAAGGACAAATAGTAGGGATTCGATATAACGGTTTATCCAAGATAAATAATACTCCATAATAACCAATTTTGAAGCAAAATTCAAGAATAGAGATCAAAACATGGATACAATCAAAGATAGTAACCATAATAGACATCTTGGACAAAAGAAGAAAATTTCATTTTTCTATGAATAGTGTTGTATTCGTGAATAGTCTTGATACGTGAATAGTAACCCAAACACACAAAAAGTTCCAAATTTGATAAAAGTTCATACCAACATTTCTAATAATGATATTGAAGAAAATATCCTTTTAAGAAGAATATAACACCCCTTACCTCAAAATATCGATTTCTTGATCCAATATCGGTATATAAGGTCAAGGAAACTTGCACTGATGAATAGAAATTCACAAAGTATCTAAATACTCACAAAATACACTCAATAATCTAGAGAGAGAAAGAGAGAAAGCTTATGTTTCTGGTGTAATTTTTAATTCTAACTTAGCCCTCTATTTATAGGAAAATGTTAGTTGACTTGATCTGCAACCTAATGGCTTTACCTACTACTATTCCCACCCACCACATTTGAAATAAAATTCAGCACATTTCTTCACCAACCACAAGTGGGGCCCACTTAATTCTAGAATTTTCTACCAAAATACTAAATTCAGATACTTCAACAATTTCTGAACCAGTCACCTCTTAAAATTCATAACAAATCATAAGTTCATTTTTAACGGTTCAAAATTTATGGACATATACTCAACTTATATATGTATAAAATATCCAAAAATTACAACGATCCAACAGTCGGATTAAAAATTATAGCTCACGCAATATATCTCAAAAACACTGGTTTAATTTTTTTAATACCTTCATTCCGACAAAAATACTGATAAAACACCTCAACATTAACTCTTTCATTTTTAACCACAATAAATATATCCAACATTTATATCCACATAAAATAAATATTTTCTTATCATATGAATCAATAATTAATTATTCAAAATAATATTACGAATCATATTTATGACAACCAGGTCGTTCCTAGGAAAGAGGGGGCTTTCCAATAAGAATTTCTCCTTACTAAATACAATTAGGTGACCAAACCTCTCCTTGATGAACTTTCTAGACATTGCCAATAATGCTATCTAATAATATTATTCAAATAATATGAATTATTGATCCGATAATGGGAAATATCAATGCGTTGACAATTATTGAAACAACAATAATATAAAATATCAATGCAAAGAATTATTGAATCAATAAAATAAAATATTGAATAAGAACTCATCATAATAATTATTGAGTAGTGCCTTCTTCACGTAAGGATCAATAATTCATCAATCACGCGCATCCACGCCAGACATCAGATTTTAACCACCGTGTATTCCAACGATGTTAATTCAGTAATAACTACACCGTTATTTATAAAAACTCAAACTTGTCGCTTTCTTCATCCGACAATTATTCTCATTATAGGGCCCACAAATGACTACGCCGTCAGTGCATTTAATATTCCCCACAACAAGAATATTTCACGACCAAATGAATATTCCCACAACAATGATTATTTTATAACCACTTGCATATTTTGCAAAATTTTCACATTTCACTCATAACTGTAGAGAATTATATCAAATTAATACCTTATTATTTACAATAATAATTAAAGGAAATTTGATTTTATTTATAATAAGTTGGGGTCTTACAGTATACAATAGAATATGTATTGTATAACAGAATCATACTTTGAAAAGATTAAAAATCTTTAATATAACAAATTAAACTTGATTAATAATAACAAGAATTTGCTCGATGTAAGTTTATAAACTTGCAGAACGATAACAAGTAGGGTTAGGAAACTTGCCTCGTGCATAGGCTAAATGATTACTATTTCCGTTCACCACAAATCCTACACACATACCATATGTATTCACTAAATTCATTAGTTACATTTTCACTTAATTATTTAATATAAACTCCACTTTATTTAACAAATCATTACCCTTCTAATTTAATTACTTAATTAAATTAGAATATTTTCATTCTCTTACTATTATTACACTTTCGAATAAATTATTTCATAATAATTTCCATCAAATATTTAGTTTATTCCATAAATATTTCAACTAAAATATTTATTTTATTTGATAAATATTTTAATAATAATTTCCATCGAATATTTATTTTATTCCATAAATATCTAAATTAAAATATTTACTTTATTTTATAAATATTTTAATAATAATTTTTATCGAATATTTATTTTATTCCATAAATATCTCAATTTAAATATTTACTTTATTTTATAAATATTTTAATAATAATTTTCATTGAATATTTATTTTATTCCATAAATATCTCAATTAAAATATTTAATTTATTTTATAAATATTTTAATAATAATTTTCATCGAATATTTATTTTTTAATTTTTTATTTTTTGCTCACCGTAGTGGTAATTTAGTTTATTAACATACGTAAGGTGGTTACCAGACTCGGTTCATGCAGTCATGAACATAACAATGCTAAATTAGGCCAAAAATCTCTCACAAGTTAAATTATACAATTCTGTGAAGAACACAGAATATGACCATAACTTCCAATTAATTTATTTTAATGAAACTGATGTTATGGTTCATACAACATAGTAAAAACATACTACGTTAACATATTAACACATACATGTATAAATTTATGATACAACTTATGATTATCATGTTAAATTTGGTATGTAAGGCCATATTTTCATACTCTGTAATTTTGAAGAAATAGCGTACGATATAATTTTTATGAAACTGATGTTATGGTTCATACAACATACAATAACACATGTTATAATAACATCTTACACAAAAGTTTTATCAAAACTTAAAGCCATTTTTATGAAAACTTTAACAATCGTAAAAATAGAAATTGGGTTGAAGAGATTACCCTTAAACAATTCTTCTGACTCTTCAATATCACAAATTCCTCTAACTCTCTCTGAATTCTCTGACTCTCAGGTTTTTTTGTTTCTAAATAATATACGTAATAATGAAAACTGATGAAGGCGCATTTATTATAACCAATAACGTTGGAGCAATGCTACGCAGACAGGAAAGCTGGACAGGTTTATTGGACATTTTGTAATTTTTTTTTTGCTAGTGACCCTTAAAAAATGTATAGTATTTATTCCAACAGGAATTTTTATAAAATATAGTGTTTTAGGTGTAATTTGGATACATATACAAATATAGGGTACATATGTATAGTACATATGTATTCACTACATTCATTACCTCTTCAGCGTTGTGGTTCCTCCAAATTACCTTAACAAAAGGTATTATTTTATTTTTGAGTACTTGCTCTTTCCGATCAACAATCTGAACAGGAATTTCTTCATAGGATAAGTCTTTCTCAAAATGAAGGGGTTCATATTCAATAACGTGCTTGTAATCGGGTTTGTAGGGTCATAAAACCGAAACATGGAAAATGTTGTGGACATTCTCGAGTGCTGGAGGTAAGGCTACCTCATACGCAACTTCTCCGATCCTTCGCAGTACCTCAAAGGGTCCAATGAATCTTGGGCTTAATTTCCCTTTCTTTATGAACCTGATCTTTCCCTTCCAAGGAGAGACCTTCAAGAACACATAACTACCTGATTCAAACTCAACATTTTTACGGTGTGGATCTATAACAACCCAAAAATAGGTCCATTCCATCCAACCCATTCTGAGTCGCCAAATACATGGTATAGAAAATAACTACAACTTTATTACAACAATTGTCGTGCAAAATACAACAACACATGTGCTGTGAGTTTGGATACAAATATATATCAACTGTGACTCATGTCCCAACCGTGGACAGCACCTCATAATGACACCTTACATAAAGGTATAGTCGAAAACTGTTTTAGAAATTAGAATCTTTGGGAAGTGCTCAAGGAAACCTTCGTATATGGGAGGCCATGAGTCTAGGTTATTATAGATATCATATGGCCACAGAATTATCCTTGGTTGACCCAATAGACCCCAAAGAAAAATGAGAAGATTACTATCATATTCTTCCCAATGGCGAGTCTTCTCTTGACATATCATTATCTCCATTGTCTCTAATTGAGAGTTATATTTCAAATAGACTCCAAGATCATATAGATAGTCTTTGGTAGATATACTCAAAGAAGTGGATGAGAACAACCACGCCTTATGATGACACGAGGTTGTATGTCATTGTAGACATCTTGTATGATAGTGGCAAAACACCCTTCCAAGTTAAATTCACCTCACCTCAACATCTATAGACCACACTATTCTATTCCTTGTTATTCCCCTCATCGACCCGGCCACACTTTTATTACACGAAAGGAATTGTGAAGCAAAAGGGTGAGCACAACTAGCTCAAGAAAGAATATCATGACTAAAGATAAATAAATTATCAATAGCCTTCAACAATGAATAAATCGTAGATTTAGAACATATGGTAGATGATAAAACTTTTCAACCATAATTGCAATGAACGAAGCGATCCATTAGAAGAGTCAAATAGACCATAAAATCTATTATCTTCTCCATGTTAAAAGTCCACCAACAATGTTTTATCCCTGTAACATCAATCAAAAATTCCTGTCCATAATCACATGTATAACTCATAATCGTAATTGTTGTTCTAAATTTCTTTCCTTATCTAGGACAAAGATAATTTTCATCACCTGAAACATCAAAGATTATGGATATACCAAATCACAGTTCATGTTCATAATCCTACTAATAAATTCATCTTTGCACTATGGGCCAAAGATATACATCAACAAGTCATCTTTGCACTACAGGCCAAAGATATTCATCAACAAGTCATCTTTGCACTACAGGCCAAAGATATTCATCAACAAGTCATCTTTGCACTACAGGCCAAAGATATTCATCAGTTGGTCATGTTCATCTAAACACCTGTTCATCTTTGCACTACGGCCAAAGATATTCATCAGAAATCATTCATCTTTTGCTTTACTGTGCCAAAGATATTCCGTTATATCATCATTTAGGGTGAGGATGATGAAAAATATTTTAAAAGAAAAGCGAATCCGGTGAAGCGAAAGAACAAATATTAAGGATTCGTACTTTAAATAATTCCCATTCAAAATACTTCATAAATAACCGAGGGGGGTAAAATTCAAGAATGATCAAAACATGGATACAATCAAAGCTAGTATCCGAATAGATATTTTGGACAAAAAGAAGAAATTTCATTTTTCGGTGAATAATGCCATATTAAGTGAATAGTCTTGATATCGTGAATAGTAACTCAGACACCAAAAGATAGAAATTTCACAAAAACATCATCACGTTTCGTGAATAGTACTCGTGAATAGTAACTCGTGACTAGTAACTCATAAATAGTAACTCGTGAATAGTAACTTATGAATACTCATGAATAGTAACCCCGACATGAAAAAGTTCCAAATTTGATAAAAATTTCCAACCAACATTTTGGCATAATGATATTGAAGAAATAATATCATTTTAGAAGAAAATAACCTCCCTTACAATCCCTTACCTCAGAAAGAATAATACTTCTGACTGGAATACTAGATATAGTGCTGAAAGAACTTGCACCGTATAGCAATACTCAAAGTACTAAAATACTCACAAAATACGCTTGATATAATAGAGAGAGAACGAGATAGAAATCTTTAGTTTCTGGTGTGATTTTCAATTCTAACCTAAGCACCCTATTTATAGGAAAATGCTTAGAACACCAAAGCAGAAAATTTAATAAAATATTATTATTATTATAAAATTTTCACGCCAACCTCTTGATAACTGATTTCAGCACATTCCAACAACCAAAACCATTAAAAACGTTTTTATCAATTAATTTATTTAAAACTCCAAATAATAATAATTAATTAATCCGGAACTTCAATAATTCATAATAAATAGCCCTTTTATCAGAAAATTTGAATCTCGCATTTTTTTATAGGAAATTCAATTCTCTACAACTTTGCAGAAGAAAGTTTTTCCAAATTCCAAACAAAAATTGACCGAAATCCATAAACGGGCGATTTTACAGGCTATAATCAAATTTCAGTCAAGAAATGGGTCCACAAACATGTTTAACATGTTTTAAACAACTTTTGCAACAAAAATACTCTTCCTCCTCATATACTCATATATCCCACATTCATTGTAAAAATATCATCATTATTATATTATAATAATATAATAAAATATTATTTTATCATAAAAGATAAAATATCGATTTTCAAAATTGTCACTTTAAAAATTTTCTCCATCTATATCCACATAAAATGAATATTTTCCTTATCATATAAATCAATAATTAATTATTCACAAATAATATTCTGAGAATCACAATAATGACAACCAGTAGGTTTCCGGAAAGAGGGGGCTTTCGATAAGGATTTCTCTTATTGGTAGCCTTGATTAGGTGACCAAACCTCTCTTGAGGCGAACTTTCTAGACATTGCTAATAATGTTATCTAATAATATTATTTAGATAATATGAATTATTGTCTCGATAATGGAAAATCTTGTGTAGTGACAATTATTGAAACAATAGTAATATAAAATATCAATATTTGTAAGACCTCAAATTTTTTAAATAAAAGGAATTTCCTTTATTTATTATTTTGAAATTAGTAAGGTTTGATTTGATTAATATGGATAGTTATGGGTAAAATACATAAATATTTGGAATAAGCAAGTGGTTATAAAATATTCATTATTGTTTGGGAATATTCGTTTGGTCGTGGAATATTCGTGAATGCTTGTCGGGAATATTAAATGCGACCTAGCAGTCTTCTTTAATGGGCCCCATAACGGAAAGCGATTGGATGAAGAAAACGACAAATATAAGTTGTTTATAAATAATTGGCGTAGTTATTCACAATATCTTTGTTGGAATACCCGATGGTTAAAACACACTAATCTGGCGTTGTTGAATAAGTAGCTTTGCAGGTATTGCACCAATTATTGATTCTTAATTCTTACGAAGGCACTTACTCAATAATTGTTACGATAATTACTATTCGGTATTTTATTTTATTGATTCAATAATTCTTTGCATTGATATTTTATATTACTTGTTGTTTCAATAAATTGTCATTACACGATATTTTCCATTATCGGCAATAATTCATATTATCCTAATAATATTATTAGAAAATATTATTGGCAATGTCTAGAAAGTTACATCTCAGGAGAGGTTTGGTCACCTAATTGCGCGCCCATGAAGGAGAAATCTTTATTGAAAGCCCCCTTTCCTGAAAGCTGATCAGTTCACCAAGATCTTGTGATTCTGTAATATTATTTGTGAATAATTAATTATTGATTTATATGATGAGGAAAATATTGATTTTATGTGGATATAGATGGAGAAATTTTTAATGTGACAATTGTTGAAAATTTATATTTTATCTTTTTCTCGATAAAATAATTCATTTAAATATATTATTTTAATAATATATTAACGGTGATATTTTTATAATGAATGTGGGATATATGAGTATATGAGGATGAAGAGTATTTTGGGATATATGAGTATATGAGGATGAAGAGTATTTTTGTGGCATTAAATGTTTAACACATATTTTGTGTGTTGGTGGACACAATTATTGATCGAAATTTGATTATAAACAGAAAATCGCCTGGTTTGTGGATTTCGGTCAATTTCTGTTTGGAATTTGGAAAAACTTCCTTATGCAAAGTTGTAGATAATGGAATTTCCTATGTAAAGTCGGGAGTTTTGAATTTTTCTGATAAAAGGGCTATTTATTATGAATTATTGAAGTTCCGAAGCTCCGAAATAATTAATTTTTGGAAGTTTAAATTATTTTAAATTAGAAAAATGTTTTTGTTGAGTTTGTGAACCTCATTTAACATGTGCTATGGCTGAAATCAG
Organism: Panax quinquefolius; assembly: GCA_020205615.1. Taxonomy (NCBI): domain Eukaryota; kingdom Viridiplantae; phylum Streptophyta; class Magnoliopsida; order Apiales; family Araliaceae; genus Panax; species Panax quinquefolius. The sequence goes on from CM035167.1 coordinate 124,655,245, forward strand.
ATTTCAAAGGTGGGCTAAGGAATTTTGTTTATAAATAATATTATTATATTCAATTTTCTACTTTGGTGTTTCTAGCGATTTCCTATAAATAGGGTGCTTAGGTTAGAATTGAAAATCACACCAGAAACTGAAGTTTTCTCTCTCTATATTATCGAGCGTATTCTTGTGAGTATTTTGAGTATACTTTGAGTATTGATATACGGTGCAAGTTCAAGTCATAGCCTATATCCGGTGTTTTAGCTAAATCTTGTCTTTTCGAGGTAAGGGATGTTATTTTCTTCTCAAATGATATTATTTCTTCAATATCATTATGCTGAAATATTGGTTGGAACTTTTTATCAAATTTGGAACTTTTTCATGTCGGGGTTACTATTCATGAGTTACTATTCACGAGTTACTATTCATGAGTTACTATTCACGAGTTACTTATTCACGAGTACTATTCACGAAGCGTGATGATGTTTTTTTTGAAATTTCTATCTTTTGGTGTCGAGTTACTATTCACGATACTAGATTATTCACGTGATACGACACTATTCACGAATCATTGCCTTTATTCAATTAAAAAATGAAATTTCTTCTTTTCGTCAAAAATATCTATTCTGATACTAGATTTGATTGTATCCATGTTTTGATCATTCTTGAATTTTACACCACTATGATTATTTTTGAGGTATTGTTGACATGGATAAAATAAAGTGTCCTTAATCCTTAATCCTTGTCATTTTGTTTCACCGGATTCGCTTTTCTTTAAAATATTTTTCATCATCCTCGATCCTAAATGATGATATTAATGAATATCTTTGGCACAGAGTCAAAAGATGAATGATTTCTTGATGAATATCTTTGGCCCAGTAGTGCAAAGATGAACAGTGTGTGAGATGAACATGACCGATGATTAATATCTTTGGCCCGTGGTGCAAAAGATGAACAAGTGTTTAGATGAACATGACCCGGTGATGAATATCTTTGGCTGTAGTGCAAAGATGAATATTTGATTCGGATATATATTGATTGATGTTACGGGGATAAAATATCGATGATGAACTTTTAAATTCATATATAGAAGATAGTAGTTTGCATTCTCTACTTAACTCTTCTAATGAATTATTATTTCTGCTGCGAATATTGATTTAAAATTGTTGTCTATTGTATTCTATTAGATTTTTCCCTGTTGAAGATTAACGATAATTTGTTGTATATTATCTTAGTCATAATATTCTTTATTGGGCTAGTTGAGCTCACCCTTTTCCTTGTTGTTCCATTTTTCTTCTCAGGAGGCGAGAATGTAGCGAGTACTAGTCGGGGTATGGAATGAAGGTTCTAGAGATAGTTGTTTAGTAGTCCTCACCATTTTTGTTAAATAATGTATCAATAATTATGATGGGGATTTATTTGCGTGTGGATATTGTCTAGATGACAATATCTATATTTAAACTCACAGTTTATATGTTGTAATAATAAAGTTGTAGTTATTTCTGTACCATGTATTTGGCGACTCAGAATGGGTTGGATGGAATGGACCTATTTTGGGGGCGTCACGGTTGGTATCGAGCTTAGGATATGATCTCTCAAGCGGAGATCGGGGAATAGAACTAGGAGGGAGAGACAAGTAAATCCTTCGCTAGTGTGTCCTACCTAAGCTTATTTGTTAGTTGGTTAGTATATAGGGATATTATGTGATATATTGATTTCCTTAATTAACCCTTGTTTTTATGACGGTGTTTTGAGAATGTCGTGAGAATATTAACAATGGAGTAAATGAGACCGTGGAGATGCTCAGACTTACCAACGAGGAGAACGTCTGCACAGTGGCAATGTACCTCCCGAAACAACACCAATGAGCGAGATGATGAGCGAGGGATGTTTAGAATCTTTTTGCGGTTTATGCAAAATTAGACGAGGAGACTCGTGTTCAAAATATAGGAGAAATGATAGCAATTCACGGGTGGTCACAACGGCGATTCAAAGTTGGGACCACGAGTGCAGGGAAAAGCGGATCCGATTAAAGGCGGAGACGTGGGTCAAACAAATTACCAAGATATTCGATGTCTTGGGATGCGGAGGAGGAACGAAAGTTCCATTCGCCACCTTTATGTTCCATGGCGAGGCGATTCTTGGTGGGAATCATGAAGTGTACCCATCCATTTACTTTTCAAAGATGTCGTGGAGACGTTTGAAAGCAGTTCAATGACAAGTACTTTCCGAAAGTATTCGTCATATGAAGGAAGTGGAGTTTATTAGATCGAGCGCGAATATAACATGGCGGTGTCCCGATCTGAGGTGAAGTTCGCGGAGTTATCCAGTTTTCAGACCTCATTTGGTGGAGAATGAGGAACGTATGACGCGGATGTTTACGAGAGGTTTGAAACCCAAAGATACGTCGATATCTCTTTTCTCATAAATTTTCTCTCTATTAGGATGTTGTCAGCAGGCTCTCGGTTGTTAGAAATGAGATAACGAAATACGTTCAACCGAGGGACCATAACCGAGGATCATCTAGAAGATAGCGAGTCATCGAAATAACGATAACCAAATGAGAAAGAAGAATCTGATTAACAGGCGGTAACCACTCTGGTGGTAATCGTGGCCATGAAAATAGAAGATGCGAGTCGGGAGGAGATTTTAAAAAGAGGAGATTCAACAATGACCATGTGAAGACGTCAGCGCCAATAGCAACTGGTTCCAAGGGAGGAGAAAGACCACCGGTCGTATGTTACAAATGAGGGAAAAAGGGACATATCAACCCAAACTGCCCACAACAGTTTAAGGTATGCTATAATTGTGGAAAAGAAGGACATATCGCTCGAGATTGTAAGGTATCGAAACCCAGTCAAGCGGGAATGGTGACTCAAAAGGATGTCCCAGAAAAGTCAAAGTCAACGGTTCTTGGAAGAGCGTTTGTCGTGACCGGTCAAAATCGAGGAACCCGAACGAAGTTAGCACAGTTAGTTAATTATAAATTCTTGCGAAGTTTATACCTTACTAGATCTGGGTTCTACCCATTCTTTTATCTCTCTTGCTTTGCGCTCAACGTTTGAACTTGACTACGGAGAAATTAGACTTTAACCTATTTATGGAGACTCAGTTGGGAGAAACTTTCATTACATCCGTTGTTTAGAAATCTTGCTTGATTCAGGTTGGTACTATCACATTACCTGTTAACCTTATTTCTATAGAGATATTTGCTTTTGATGTGATTTTAAGGTTAACTACTCATCATGCCGAAATTGATTACTTTACGTAAGGTTGTTAGTTTTCATATTCCTAAGCAACTTTGTTATTCAATTCAAGCAATCAAACCATTGTAGTCAAACATTTTCATATCAAGCCATGAAGTCATTCGTTTATTACGGATGTCAAGTTTTCTTAGTCCATGTTATGGATTTGAATAAAGACACGTCGATTTGAATAATATTCTGTTGTTATTAATTTTTCCCGACGTATTTCTGAAGAATTTCTTGGCTTACTCCCAAAGCCCGATATTAAATTTTGTATCGATTTTGAACCCTAAGACAAAACTCATTTCTAAAATCTCATATCGAATGGCTCTATTGAACTTGAGGAGTTAAAATTCAACTATAGAATTTGGTACCGAGCCTTTATCTGGTGACTTCCTTTGTGGAATGCACCGCTTTACTCTCTCGTAGGGATGCCATATTCGATGCGATAGTAAAGCGATAGGTGTCATTGTAACGTGTTATCCAAGGTTGGGATATGAGTCACGATTGAGAACAACCTAAGTCGATGTCGAAATCGTAGCTTTCAGGCTTAGTTGGTTATTATCGAGATTCGTTGAAGGATATTCTCGAATTGCTATTCCATTAACGCAAATGACTTCGTAGAGATACAAAATTGAATGGAGCAAAGAATGTGGGAAGAGCTTCGAAGAACTCAAGAGGAGACTCGTTTCAGCACATGTTCTAACCATGCCATCCTGGAAAAGCGAACGTGGTAACGGCGTGTTGAGTAGAAGATTGTATACAAGACTGAGTACGATATTGTCAAAGACTCATTTCATTATAATTTACAAATAATAGAGATGGAGATGAAAACTCTAGGTACCACGTGATGATATACAAGTATAATCGACTTTAATCGATAAAGTTAAAGCTGTTCAAGCTACACACCGGAGCTGATGAATTTGAAGAAGGAGGTGCAAGAAGTTGTTATTTTAAAAGCGAGAATCGGTGAGGTGAGGAAAGCACAAACCTTCGATTTATTAATCCATTTGAAATTCTCGATCGAATAGGAACGTGGCCTATAGACTCGTTTTTACCGCCAAGTATGACGCGTGTTCATAACGTTTTCACGTGTCGATGTTATGTAAATATGTGGACGACCCGAACCACGTCATTGAGTTAGAATCGGATGAGATAGCCAAGACTTAACGTCGAGAGAGGTACTGTCAAGATCTTGGATAGGAAAGAACGTGTCCTATGTACTGAGGTTATACCACAAGTTAAAGTTTTGTGGAGAAACCATGCTTTATTGAGGAAATGACACGGGAGTTGAAAACGAAAATGAAAGCGAGGTATTCTCATCTTTTGAAACACACAGTATCGTCGTCAATTTCGAGGACGAAATTTCATAAGGAGGGAGGTTGTAAGACCCCAAATTTTTAAATAAAAAAATTTATTTCCTTTATTTATTATTTTGAAATAGTAAGGGTTGATTTGATTAATATGAATAGTTATGGGTAAAATACGCAAATATTTGAATAAGCAAGTGGTTATAAAATATTCATTATTGTCGGGGAATATTCGTTTGGTCGTGGAATATTAAATCTTTGTCGGGAATATTAAATGCACGGCCAATGATCTTTTGTGGGGCCCATAACTGGAAGCGATTGGATGAAGAAAACGACAAATATAAGTTGTTTATAAATAACGAGGCGTAGTTATTCTGAATTATCTTGTTGGAATACCGGTGGTTAAAACACACTAATACTGGCGTTGTTGAACGATGAAGATACGGTATTGCACCAATTATTGATTCTTACGAAGGCACTACTCAATAATTGTTACGATAATTACTATTCAATATTTTATTTTATTGATTCAATAATTCTTTGCGTTGATATTTTATATTCTTGTTGTTTGATAAATTGTCATTACACGATTATTTTCCATTATCGAAGCAATAATTCATATTATCTGAATAATATTATTAGAAAACATTATTGGAAATGTCTAGAAAGTTACGTCTAAGGAGAGGTTTGGTCACCTAATTAATTGCCTTGATGAGAGAAATCTTTATTGAAAGCCCTCTTCCTGAACTACGGCACAGTTTGCCGATCTTGTGATTCTGTAATATTATTTGTGAATAATTAATTATTGATTTATATGATGAGGAAAATATTGATTTTATGTGGATATAGATGGAGAAAATTTTTAATGTGACAATTGTTAAAAATTTATATTTTATCTTTTTCTGATAAAATAATTCATTTAAATATATTATTTTAATAATATATTAACGGTGATATTTTTATAATGAATGTGGGATATATGAGTATATGAGGATGAAGAGTATTTTTGTGGCATTAAATGTTTAACACATATTTTGTGTGTTGGTGGACACAATTATTGACCGAAATTTGATTATAGCTTGTAAAATCGCCCGTTTGTGGATTTCGGTAAATTTCTGTTTGGAATTTGGAAAAACTTCCTTATGCAAAGTTGTAGATAATGGAATTTCCTATGAAAAGTCGCGAGTTTTGAATTTTTTTGATAAAAGGGCTATTTATTATGAATTATTGAAGTTCCGAAGCTCCGAAATAATTAATTTTTGGAAGTTTAAATTATTTTAAATTAGAAAAACGTTTTTGGTGAGTTTGTGAACCTCATTTAACATGTGCTATGGCTGAAATCAGATTTCAAAGGTGGGCTAAGGAATTTTATTTATAAATAATATTATTATATTCAATTTTCTACTTTGGTGTTCTAAGCAATTTCCTATAAATAGGGTGCTTAGGTTAGAATTGAAAATCACACCAGAAACTGAAGTTTTCTCTCTCTATATTATCGAGCGTATTCTTGTGAGTATTTTGAGTATACTTTGAGTATTGCTATACGGTGCAAGTTCAAGTCATAGCCTATATCCTGTTTTTCACTAAAAATCTTGTCTTTCGAGGTAAGGGATGTTATTTTCTTCTCAAATGATATTATTTCTTCAATATCATTATGCTGAAATATTGGTTGGAACTTTTTATCAAATTTGGAACTTTTTCATGTCGGGGTTACTATTCATGAGTTACTATTCACGAGTTACTATTCATGAGTTACTATTCACGAGTTACTATTCACGAGTACTATTCACGAAGCGTGATGATGTTTTTTGTGAAATTTCTATCTTTTGATGTCGGAGTTACTATTCACGTATACGGTACTATTCACGTATACGACACTATTCACGAATACGGCACTATTCACCGAAAAAATGAAATTTCTTCTTTTCGTCCAAAATATCTATTCTGGATACTAGCTTTGATTGTATCCATGTTTTGATCATTCTTGAATTTTACACCACTATGATTATTTTTGAGGTATTATTTTTGAACATGGATAAAACAAAGTACGAATCCTTAATCCTTAATCCTTAATCCTTGTCATTTTGTTTCACTGGATTCGTTTTCTTTAAAATATTTTTCATCATCCTCAGTCCTAAATGATGATATTACTGAATATCTTTGGCTTGTAGTGCAAAGATGAATGATTTCTTGATGAATATCTTTGGCCCGTAGTGCAAAGATGAGCAGTGTTGAGATGAACATGACCGATCGATTAATATCTTTGGCCCGTAGTGCAAAGATGAGCAGTGTTTAGATGAACATGACCCAATCGATGAATATCTTTGGCACAGAGTGCAAAGATGAATATTTGATTCGGATATATATATGATTGATGTTACAGGATAAAATATCGACGATGAACTTTTAAATTCATATATAGAAGATAGTAGTTTGCATTCTCTACTTAACTCTTCTAATGAATTATTATTTCATTGCGAATATTGATTTAAAATTGTTGTCTATTGTATTCTATTAGATTTTTCCTGTTGAAGACTAACGATAATTTGTTGTATATTATCTTAGTCATAATATTCTTCTTGGGCTAGTTGAGCTCACCCTTTTTCTTGTTGTTCCATTTTTCTTCTCGGGAGGCGAGAATGTAGCGAGTACTAGTCGGGTATGGAATGAAGGTTCTAAAGATAGTTGTTTAGTAGTCCTCACCATTTTGTAAAATAATGTATCAATAATTATGATGGGGATTTATTTGCGTGTGGATATTGTCTAGATGACAATATCTCGTATTTAAACTCATAGTTTATATGTTGTAATAATAAAGTTGTAGTTATTTACGTACCATGTATTTGGCGACTCGAAATGGGTTGGATGGAATGGACCTATTTTGGGGGCGCGTCACAAAGCGCAATAATTATTGAATCAATAAAATATAATCTTTGAGCGAAGAATTCTTTGTAACAATTATTCAATAGTGCCTTCTTACGTAAGAATCAATAATTCAAAATACTTGTGCAATACAGTGTGTATCATCTTGTGCAACAACGTGTATTACTTTACTTTACCAATGGGTATTCCAACATTGGTGTTAATTGGTAACATTTCTGTAGCTATTTATAAAAACTTTAATTTGTTGTTTTTTCTTCATCCGAGCAGATGAATTACATTATGGGGCCCATGAAATGGTTTCAGTGAGTATTGCGAATATTCCACAACGAAAGAATATTCCCGACCAAACGAATATTCTAAATAACAATGAATATTTTATAACCACTTGCGTATTTTTGAAAAAGTTCATATATCACCCTTAACTTTTTTTTTTTATCAATTTAACCATTTACTTGAATAGTAATTATAAGAAAAATTGAATACTTTTATTTTATAAAATTCGGGATCTTACAGTATCGGCGTATTTCTTCTGTAAGAACCCAACTTATTATAAATAAAATCGAATTTCCTCTAATTATTATTGTGAATAATAATGTATTAATTTGATATAATTCTCTGGTTATGGGTGAAATGTGCAAATTTTGTAAAATATGTAAGTGGTTTATAAAATAATCATTGTTGTCGGGGAATATTCGTTTGGTCGTGGAATATTCTTGTTGTCGGGGAATATTCGTACGACGGCGCAGTCATTTGTGGGCCCCATAACAGAATAACTGTCGTATGAAGAAAACAACAAGTTTGAGTTTTTATAAATAACTTACGTAGTTATTCTGAGTTAACAACTTGTTGGAATACCCGGTGGTTAAAATACAATAATACGCGTGGATGCACAGTATTGATGAATTATTGATCCTTACGTAAGAAGACACTACTCAATAATTATTACAGTAGTTACTGTTCAATATTTTATTTTATTGATTCAATAATTGCTGCGTTGATATTTTATATTATTGTTGTTTCAATAATTGTCACTGCACAGTATTTCCCATTATCAGATCAATAATTCATATTATTTGAATAATATTATTAGATAGCATTATTGGCAATGTCTAGAAAGTTACATCGAGGAGAGGTTTGGTCACCTAATTGCGGCGCCATGAAGGAGAAATTCTTATTGGAAAGCCCTCTTTCTGAGAACGGCTGGTTGTCATAAATGTGATTACGTAATATTATTTGTGAATAATTAATTATTGATTCATATGATAAGGAAATATTTATTTTATGTGGATATAAATGTTGGATATATTTATTGTGGTTAAAAATGAAAGAGTTAATGTTGAGGTGTTTTATCAGTATTTTTGTCGGAATGAAGGTATTAAAAAATTAAACCAAAGTTTTTGAGATATATTAAATGAGCTATAATTTTTAATCCGATCGTTGGATCGTTGTAATTTTGGATATGTTATACATATATAAGTTGAGTATATGTCCACAAATTTTGAACTGTTAAAAATTAACGTATGATTTGTTATGAATTTTAAGAGGTGACTGGTTCAGAAATTGTTGAAGTATCCGAATTTAGCATTTTGGTGGAAAATTCTAGAATTGAGTGGACCCCACTTGTGGTTGGTGGTGAAAAATGTCTTGAATTTTATTTCAAATATGGTGGGTGAGAATAGTAGCGGTAAAAAGCCATCAAAGTTACGGTCAAGTCTGCTAACATTTTCCTATAAATAGAGGGCTAAGTTAGAATTGAAAATCACACCAGAAACATAAGCTTTCTCTCTTTCTCTCTAGATTATTGAGTGTATTTTGTGAGTATTTAGATACTTTATGAGTTTCTATTCATCGGTCTGAAGTTTTCTTGACCTTTATATCATATATTCCGATCAGAAGTACTGATATTTTGAGGTAAGGGGTGTTATATTCTTCTTAAAATGATATTTTCTTCAATATCATTATACCGAAATGTTGGTATGAACTTTTTATCAAATTTGGAACTTTTTGTGTATCTGAGTTCTTATTATTCACGTATACTCGACACTTTATTCATGAATCTGACACTATTTTACCGAAAAATGGAATTTTCTTCTTTTTGTCCAAGATGTCTATTATGGTTACTATCTTTGATTGTATCCATGTTTTGATCTCTATTCTTGATTTTTGCTTCAAAATTGGTTATTATGGAGTATTATTGATCTTGGATAAAGCTGTTATACGAATCCCTACTATTTGTCCTTCTGTCTCACTGGATTCGTTTTCTTTAAAATATTTTTCATCATCCTCAGTCCTAAATGATGATATTACTAAATATCTTTGGCTTGTAGTGCAAAGATAAATGATTAACTGATGAATAATTTTGGCCCGTAGTGCAAAGATGAACAGGTGTTGAGATGAACATGACCAACTGGTGATACAAATGAATATCTTTGGCCTGTAGTGCAAAGATGAATATTTGATTAAAGATGTATATTGATTGTTGTTACATGGATAAAATATTGATGATGGACTTTTAAATCTTAGAAGATAGTAGAACTCATTCTCTACTTGACTCTTCTAATGGATTCTTTATTTCATTGCAATTGTTGATCTAAAACTTGTTGTCTATTATATTTTATCGATTTCTCCCAGATTGAAGACTAACGATAATTTGTTGTATATTATCTTAGTTATAATATTCTTTTTTTGGGCTAGTTGAGCTCACCCTTTTCCTTTTGTTCCATTTTTCTCGGGAGGTGAGAACATAGTAGGAACTAATTAAAGTAATGGTGATGGTTCTAGAAAGATGTTTTAGCGGTCCTCACTATTTCTATAAAATAGTGTTTGAATAATTGTGATGAGGACTTATTCGAGTGTGGATATTGTCTAGAAGACAATATTTGTATTTAAACTCACAGTATGTGTTGTCGTATTGTGCACGACAATTGTATTATTGAAGTTGTAGTTTGCTTTCTGTACCATGTATTTGGCGACTCAGAATGGGTGTTGTATACCTATTTTGGGGGCGTCACAGTTGGTATCAAAGCTTAGGGATTTGGTCTTTGGCGGAGATCGGGGAATAGAACTAGGAGGGGAGAGATGAGCAAATCATTCGCTAGTGTGTCCTATCTAAAGCTTATTTGTTGGTCAGTCATAATATAGGGATATTATGTGATATGTTAATTCATTTAATTAACCCTTATTTTATGGCAGTATTTAAGAATGGCTGCTGAGAACGTTAAAAATGGAGTGTATGAGACTGGAACAACCTTTAGTCACAAACCGGAGAACGCATAACAGGGGAAGACAATATTCCTCCACATAAACAACACTACTGAAAGCAAACGATGAATGATGGGATGTTCGAAGTTTTTTGCATTTTATGCAAAAACCGCACGAGGGAAACTCGTGTACGTATCACGGGTGGAAATGATAGCAATGCGTGACTTGTCACACAATGACGCGATTCAAAGAGTTGGGACCACCAGAATTTAAGGGAAAGCCAGATCCGATCATGGCGGAAATGTGGGTCAAGCAAATTACCAAGATATTCAATGTCTTGGGATGCATGGAGGAACGAAGGTTCCATTCGCCACCTTTATGTTCCGCGGTGAGGCGGACTCTTGGTGGGAGTCTCATGAAGCGTACTGACCACCGTACTTTTCAAAGCATGTCTTGGGAAACATTTCAGAAACTATTCAATGACAAGTACTTTCTGAAAGTATTAATGCGTATGAAGGAGGTGGAGTTTATCGATTGGAACAAAACAACATGACGGTGTCCCGAAGACGAGGCGAAGTTTGCGAGTTATCCAAGTTTTGCGCCTCATTTGGTCAAAAATGAGGAACGAATGACGAGGATGTTTCTGAGAGGTCTAAAGCCCGAGATTCGGCAATATCTTATATCTCATAAATTTTCTTTATATTCAGATGTTGTAAACATGGCTCAATTATTAGAGCGAAATAATGAGTATGTGCAACCGAGGGACCACAACCAGGGTCATACCGGTGACAACAGTCATCAGAGCGATGATAACCAATGAGGAGGGAAAAATATGAACAAAGGCGGTAACCACTCGGGTGGTCATCGTGGCCATGATAATAGGAGAGGTGAGTCAATTGGAAATTTCAGAAAGATGAGATTCAACAATGACAGGAAGACATCAGCACCAGCACCAGCACCAACAACAAATTCTAGGGGAGGAGAACGACTTCCAGTTAGATGTTACAAACGTGGGAAAGAGGGACATATCAGCCCAAACTGCCCACAACAATCCAAGGTATGTTACAATTGTGGAAAGGAAGGACATATCGCTCGAGATTGTACTATCGCAAAACCAAGTTCAGCGGGGATGGTGATTCTAAGGGATGTCCCGGATAAGTCGAAATCAGCGGTTCCTGGAAGAACGTTTGTCGTGACTGGCCAAAACATGAGGAACCCGAACGAGGTGATTACGGGTAAGATAATCTTGAACTCTTGCGAAGTTTATACCTTACTAGATACCGGTTCTACCCATTCTTTTATCTCTCCTGCTTGTGCTCAATGTTTAAACTTGACTCCAGAGAAATTAGACTTTGATTTATCAGTGGAGACTCCGTTGGGTGAAACTTTCGTTACATCCACAGTTTATAAATCTTGCATGATCCAAGTTGGCACTATCATATTACCTGTTGATCTTGTCTCTTTAAAGATACTTGTTTTTGATGTGATTTTAGGAATTGATTGGTTAACCACTCATCATGCCATAATTGATTGTTTTCGTAAGGTTGTTAGTTTTCATATTCCTAACCAACCTGTCATACTAATTCAAACAACTAAACCACTAAAATCAGTCACTATCATATCAAGCCATAAAGCTATTCGTTTATTGAAAAACGGATGTCAAGCTTTCTTAGCCCATGTTATGGATTTGAACAAAGACAAGTCAGATTTGAATAATATTTCTATTGTTAGAAAATTTCCTGATGTATTTCCTGAAGAACTTCCCGGTCTACCCCCAGAACGTGATGTTGAATTCTTTATTGACCTTGAGCCGGGTATAAAACCCATTTCTAAAACCCCATATCGAATGGCTCCTATTGAACTTCAGGAGTTAAAAGTCCAACTACAGGAATTGTTAGACATAAGTTTCATTCGTCCTAGTACATCTCCTTGGGGTGCTCCTATTTTATTCGTAAAGAAGAAAGACGGGAGTATGCGACTTTGTATTGACTACCGAGAATTAAACCATGTCACCATCAAGAATAGGTATCCGCTACCTCGCATTGATGACTGTTCGACCGATTCAAGGAGCACAATTCTTTTCAAAGATCGATCTTAGATTACGGATATCATCAATTTGAAGATTAAAACTGAGGATATTCCAAAGACTGCCTTCAAAACTCGGTACGGGCATTATGAATTCTTAGTCATGTCTTTTGGATTGACTAATGCTCCTGCTGCTTTCATGGATATGATGAACCATGTATTCAAGGAATATTTGGATCAGTTTGTTGTTGTCTTTATTGATGACATCCTCATCTATTCCAAAAGCCGTGAAGATCATGAGCACCATTTGAAGCTGATACTTGAAAGGCTTTGTGAAAACAAGCTTTATGCCAAGCTAAAGAAATATGAGTTCTGGCTTGAGGAAGTAGCATTCCTTGGGCACGTGGTGTCAAAACATGGAGTATCTGTTGACCCGACAAAGAATGAAGCAGTACAAAGTTGGGAGCAACCAAAATTGGTGACCGAAGTGCGTAGCTTTCTGGGCTTAGCTGGTTATTATCGGAGATTCGTGGAAGGATTTTCTTGAATCGCTACTCCGTTAACTCAGCTGACTCGAAAAGATACAAAATTCGTATGGAGCGAGGAATGCGAGAAGAGTTTCCAAGAGCTCAAGAGGAGACTCATTTCGGCACCTGTTCTGGCAATACCATCTGGTACGGATGGATTTGTTATATATAGCGATGCTTCAGGCAAAGGGTTAGGATGCGTTCTCATGCAACATGGGAAAGTAATAGCCTATGCCTCACGACAACTCAAAGAATATGAGAGGAATTATCCTACTCATGATCTAGAGTTGCCATCAGTCGTATTCGCGTTGAAAATTTGGAGACACTACTTGTATGGTGAGAAAGTGGAGATTTATACGGACCATAAAAGCCTCAAATATTTCTTCACCCAAAAGAACTCAACATGCGACAACTACGTTGGCTTGAACTATTGAAAGATTACGATCACACTATTCAATATCATCTTGGAAAAGCGAACGTAGTAGCTGACGCATTGAGTAGAAGATCATATGCGAGTAAGAGTGCGATATTGTCAATGCAAAGGCCCATTTTGTATGACTTGCAAAGGATGGAGGTAGAATTAAAGACTCCAAGGACCCACATGATGATGGCGAATATACAAGTAGAACCGACTTTAATCGATAAAGTTAAAGCTGCTCAAGCTATGGACATGGAGCTGATGCGTATGAAGAAGAAAGTGCAAGAAGGTGCTATTCCAGAAGCAAGAATCGATGAAGAAGGAATACTTAGATTCAACTCCAGACTTTGTGTTCCTAACGATTCTGACTTGAAGCATAGAATCATGATGGAGGCACACAACACACCATTTGCAATCCGTCATGAGAGTACCAAAATGTATCATGATATTCTACATACATTTTGGTGGAACAATATGAAGAGAGAGATCACGGAGTTTATCTCAAGGTGTTTAACTTGTCAACGTGTAAAGGCGAAGCATCAAGTGCCAAAGGGTCCATTACAACCACTTGAGATTCCTAAATGGAAGTGGGAACACATTACTATGGATTTCGTTACAGGTCTTCCAAAAGTTTCTCAAGGCATAGATGCTATTTGGGTTATTGTTGATAGATTAACAAAGTCTGCCCATTTCTTGTCGATACGTGAGATTTATTCCCTTGAACATCTTGCTAGTATGTACGTGAATGAGATTGTGAGATTGCATGGCATGCCAGTATCCATAGTTTCGGATCGTGACCCAAGATTCACTTCACGATTTTGGGTTAGCTTCTGAGAAAGCTATGGAGCGCAGTTCTGATTTAGTTCGACATACCATCCTCAAACGGACGGAAAATCAGAGAGGACTATTCAAACCCTTGAAGTTCTATTAAGAATTTGTGTCCTAGATTTTAAAGGAAGTTGGGATAAGTACTTGCCACTGGTGGAATTCTCCTACAACAATAGTTACCAAGCAAGTATAGGCATGGCTCCATTTGAGGCGTTGTATGGATGAAAGTGTCGTTCTCCTGTATGCTGGGACGAGGTGGGAGAAGCAACGTTGTTGGGACCAAAATTAGTACCCATGACTACAAAAAAGATCCAAATGATTCGACAACGTATTCAAACCTCACAAGATCGACAAAAGAGTTATGCTAATCTTCATAAAAAGGACGTGGAGTTTAATATTGGAGATCATGTATTGTTACGTGTTGCTCCATGGAAGGGAGTTACAAGATTTGGAAAGAGAGGAAAGCTCAATCCACGATTTGTTGGTCCATTTGAGATTCTTGACCGAATAGGAAATGTGGCCTATAGACTCGCATTACCTCGAAGTATGTCTCGTGTTCATAATGTTTTTCACATATCCATGCTTCGTAAATATGTGAAAGACCCGAACCATCTTATTGCGTTAGAACCAGACGAGATAGCCGAAGATTTAACGTACGAAGAAGTACCTATTAAGATATTGGATAGGAAAGAGCATGTCCTACGCACCAAGGTTATACCACAAGTTAAGGTTTTGTGGAGAAACCATGCTATTGAAGAAATGACCTGGGAGTTGGAATCAGAAATGAAAGCGAGGTATCCTCACCTTTTCGAAACACCAGGTACGTATGTCAATTTCGAGGACAAAATTTCATAAGGAGGGGAGGTTATAAGACCCCAACTTATTATAAATAAAATCGAATTTCCTCTAATTATTATTGTGAATAATAAGGTATTAATTTGATATAATTCTCTAGTTATGGGTGAAATGTGCAAATTTTGCAAAATATGCAAGTGGTTTATAAAATAATCATTGTTGTCGGGGAATATTCGTTTGGTCGTGGAATATTCTTGTTGTCGGAGAATATTCATACTACGGCGCAGTCATTTGTGGGCCCCATAACAGAATAACTGTCGGATGAAGAAAACGACAAGTTTGAGTTTTTATAAATAACGGCGTAGTTATTCTTGTTAACAACGCTGGAATACCCGATGGTTAAAATACGATGTCTGGCGTGGATCACGTGATTGATGAATTATTGATCCTTACGTGAAGGCAATACTCGATAATTATTACGGTAGTTATTGTTCCATATTTTATTTTATTGATTCAATAATTGCTTGCGTTGATATTTTATATTATTGTTGTTTCAATAATTGTCACTTTGCGATATTTCCCATTATCGGATCAATAATTCATATTATTTGAATAATATTATTAGATAACATTATTGGCAATGTCTAGAAAGTTACATCGAGGAGAGGTTTGGTCACCTAATTGCGGCATGATGAAGGAGAAATTCTTATTGAAAGCCCCTCTTTCTGAGGAGCGGCTTTGGTTATCATAAATGTGATTACGTAATATTATTTGTGAATAATTAATTATTGATTCATATGATAAGGAAATATTTATTTTATGTGGATATAAATGTTGGATATATTTATTGTGGTTAAAAATGAAAGAGTTAATGTTTAGGTGTTTTATCGGTATTTTTGTTTAATGAAGGTATTAAAAAATTAAACCAAAGTGTTTTTGAGATATATTTAAATGAGTTATAATTTTTAATCTGACCGTTGGATCGTTGTAATTTTTGGATATGTTATACATATATAAATTGAGTATATGTCCACAAATTTTGAACCGTTAAAAAATAACGTATGATTTGTTATGAATTTTAAGAGGTGACTGGTTCAGAAATTGTTGAAGTATCCAAATTTAGCATTTTGGTGGAAAATTCTAGAATTGAGTGGGCCCCACTTGTGGTTGGTGAAGAAATGTGCTGAATTTTTATTTCAAATATGGTGGGTGAGAATAGTAGCAGGTAAAGCCATCAGGTTACAGGTCAAGTCTGCTAACATTTTCCTATAAATAGAGGGCTAAGTTAGAATTGAAAATCACACCAGAAACATAAGCTTTCTCTCTTTCTCTCTCTAGATTATTGAGTGTATTTTGTGAGTATTTAGATACTTTGTGAGTTTCTATTCATCAGTGCAAGTTTCCTTGACCTTTATACTAGATATTCCGATCGGAAGTACTGATATTTTGAGGTAAGGGGTGTTATATTCTTCTTAAAATGATATTTTCTTCAATATAATTATAACGAAATGTTGGTATAAACTTTTTGTCAAATTTGGAACTTTTTGTGTTCAAGTTACTATTCACGTATCTGGCCTTTATTCACGAATCTGACTATTCATTCAAAAAAATGAAATTTTCTTCTTTTTTATCCAAGATGTCTATTATGGTTACTATCTTTTGATTGTATCCATGTTTTGATCTTTATTCTTGAATTTTGCTTCAAAATTGGTTATTATGGAGTATTATTGATCTTGGATAAACTGTTATACGAATCCTTACTATTTGTCCTTTTGTCTCACTGGATTCGTTTTATTTAAAATATTTTTCATCATCCTCAGTTCTAAATGATGATATTACTGAATATCTTTGGCTTGTAGTACAAAGATGAATGATTAACTGATGAATATCTTTGGCTCGTAGTGCGAAGATGAACAGGTGTTGAGATGAACATGACCAACTGGTGATACAAATGAATATCTTTGGCCTGTAGTGCAAAGATGAATATTGATTAAAGATGTATATTGATTGTTGTTACAGGGATAAAATTGATGATGGACTTTTAAATCTTAGAAGATAGTAGAACTCATTCTCTATTTGACTCTTCTAATGGATTGTTGTTTCCGCTGCAGTTGTTGTTCTAAAACTTGTTGTCTATTATATTTTATCAGATTTTTCCCAGTTGAAGACTAACGATAATTTGTTGTATATTATCTTAGTCATAATATTCTTTACTAGGTGAGTTGAGCTCACCCTTTTTCTTTTTGTTCCATTTTTCTCAAGAGGTGAGAACATAACAGGAACTAGTCGGGGTACGGAGTGATGGTTCTAGAAAGATGTTTTAGCAGTCCTCACTATTTCTGTAAAATAGTGTTTGAATAATTGTGATGAGGACTTATTTGAGTGTGGATATTGTCTAGAAGACAATATTTGTATTTAAACTCACAGTATGTGTTGTCGTATTTTGCACGACAATTGTATTATTGAAGTTGTAGTTTGCTTTCTGTACCATGTATTTGGCGACTCAGAATGGGTGTTGTATACCTATTTTGGGGGCGTAACATCTTCTGCCTATCTTGAGCTTCTACCAGTCTTGTTCGGATCACTTTAACTATCTCTGCTGTTTGTTGTACCAATTATGGGCCTAGTAATCGTCTCTCGCCAACTTCGTCACAATAAAACGGAGTTCTGCACTTTATGCCGTATAACGCTTCATAAGGCGACATGCCAATACTAGCTTGGTAACTGTTGTTGTAGCCGAACTCTACGAGCGGTAGGTGATCATCCCACTTTCCTTGAAAGTCCATTACACAAGCTCTTAACATATCTTCTATTGTCTGAATCGTTCTTTCACTCTGCCCATTTGTCTCAGGGTGATATGCTGTACTCATTCGCAATTGCGTACCCATGCATTCCTGTAGACGTTTCCAGAAGTTCGATGTAAAGCGCGGATCCCTATCGGAAACAATTGACACCGAAACTCCGTGCCTCAAAACAATCTCTTTCACATATAACCTTTACATCGAACTGATTTTGATCTGATTTTGATCTGATTTTGATCGAAAGAAAGTGTGCGGATTTCGTCAGTCATTCAACGATAACCCATACTGCGTTATAGCCTTTCTGAGTTGCCGAAAGGCCAACCACGAAGTCCATCATAATATGTTCCCATTTCCATTCTGGAATCTCTAACGGTTGTAGCAACCCACTCGACCTCTGATGTTCTGCTTTCACTTTCTGATAGGTTAGACATTTGGCAACACAATTTGCAACATCTCGTTTCAGATTTGGCCACCAAAAATGTTGTCGAAGATCTTGGTACATCTTGGTACTACCAAGGTGAATCGAATATCGTGAACTATGAGCCTCGCTCAAAATTTCTTCCTTAATCTCTAGTACTTGTGGTACCCAAATTCTACTTTCAAATCTCAGTATTCCTTCCTTATCCATCTTAAATCTTGGTTCGGTTCCTTCGAATATCTTCTTTTTTCACCTTTTTACATTCTCCGTCCTGAAGTTGAGCCTCCTTAACTTTATCTAGTAGGGTTGTACCAGATTGCATCTGAAATAGTTTCTCATCAATTTCCATAGGATACTTTACTTCCAACTCCAGTTTCTCAATTTCTGAAATTATCTCCTCTTGAGCGGTCAACATCATTAATTTCTCCCGACCCTTTCTACTTAAGGCGTCGGCAACCATATTTGCCTTACCCAGATGGTATAAAATTTCACAATCATAGTCTTTAATTAACTCCAACCACCTTCTTTGGCGCATATTCAAGTCCTTCTGTGTAAAAATATATTTCAGACTCTTGTGGTCTGTATATATTTCACACTTCTCCCCATAGAGATAGTGCCTCCAGATTTTTAAAGCAAAAACCACTGCAGCTAACTCTAAGTCGTGGGTCGGATACCCTTTCTCGTAATCCTTCAATTGTCGTGACGCATACGCAATAACTTTTCCGTTTTGCATCAGCACACAGCCAAGTCCTTTATGTGACGCATCACTATAAACAACAAAATTTCCTATATCGTTCGGAAGAGACAACACAGGTGTTGTACTCAACCTCTTCTTCAATTCTTGAAAGTTTTCCTCACACTTCTCCGTCCAAACAAATTTCCACGACTTTTGAGAGTTAAATTTGTTAGCGAGTTCTTGATCTTGGAAAAGTCTTGTATGAATCTTACGTAATAACTCATCAATCCATCGAAAACTTCATTACTTAGAAATGGCGTCCTCGGTGATCCCGATTAATCACGGCTTCGACTTTGGATGGATCTACTGAAATTCCATTTTTATCGATCACGTGCCCAAGAAACTGTACCCGCTCGATCCAAAATTCTCATTTCAAAAACTTGGCATATAACTTCTCTCTTCTCAACACTTCCAACGTTAATCTCAAATGCTCTTCATGTTCTTCCTTGGTTTTCGAATATACAAAAATTTCGTCTATAAATACCACAACGAACTTATCCAAAAACGGCTTGAACACACCATTCATTAGTCCCATAAATGCTGTAGGAGCATTCATTAGACCAAATGACATTACCAAAAATTCATAGTGACCATATCGTGTTCTGAATGTTTTCTTCGGTACATCCTCTGACCTCACCTTCAGTTAATGATAACCACTCCTCAAGTCTATCATGGAAAAGTATCTCGCTCCCTTCAATTGATTAAATAGGTCGTCAATCCTCGGTAATGGATATCTATTCTTAATCGTGACCTTATACAGTTCTCTATAATCAATGCAGAGTTACATTATTCCATCCTTCTTTTTCACAAACAAAACTGGCACTCCCCATGGTGATACACTTGGTTGAATGTACTTCTTGTCCAATAATTCTTGTAGTTGCACCATCAATTCTTTCGTTTTAACTGGTGCCATTCGGTATGGTGCCTTCGATATTGGAGCAGTTCCTGGTGCCAAATCGATCACGAAATTAACCTCTCTATCTGGCGGAAGTCCTGGCAAATCGTCTGGAAATACGTCGGCGAAATCCCTCACTACTGGTACCTCTTCTACTTTCGGATTCTCTTTACGACTGTCGACTATGTAAGCTAGATATCCTACACAGCTTTGTCTTAACAATTTCCTGGCCTACATCATCGTCAGACAACTCACTTGTCTAGGTGACTTGCTACCATAAAACACAACCTTTGACGGAGTCATAAGGTTAATACGCTTCTTCTGACAATCAATTACAGCCCCGTAATTGAATAACCAGTCCATTCCCAAGATAACTTCAAATTCCCCAAGTCGAATAGGGATAAGATCTACGTTCATGATATTACCCTTAATATCCACTCTACAGTTCTTATATACGTACTTAACATGGATTATTTTTCTATTCGCAATTTCTATGTTCATGGGGTAAACTATCTCATCCTTAGGCAACTCTAAGTTCTTAGCAAAGTCATCGGATATAAAGGAACAAGTAGCACCCGAATCAAATAATACATAAGCATTAACTTTATTGATCAGAATGATACCTGACACCACATCACGAGACTGAACTGCATCCTGCACAGTCATGTTGAATGTCCTGGCGGTCGGTCAGTTGGTTGCGGTTGGTCCCGTGATAATCAGAGCACTTCCACCGTTGTGTCCTCTATTTCCTCCTGATCCTGTCCCTCCAAATCCCTTCTTAGGACAATCCTTTACAAGATGATCCTTTCAGCCACAAGTGAAACATGCACCCTTCTTTAGGTTAGGACAGTTAGGTGCTATGTGGCCTTCCTGACCACAATTGTAGCACACTCGTTTACCCTTCATACACACTCCCAAATGAGCTTTTCCACAGGTCGAGCACGCTTCGATCCTCTTCTTTTGACCTCCTTGTTAATTTCCAGTTGATGTGTTTTCAGACCACCTTCTCTTCTTATTATTATTACCACCTCGCGTATTACTTCCACTAGCCTTGTTATTTCATTCACTTTCACTCTTCTTCTTCTTCTTCTGATCCTGAATATACTTGGTCACCGCATCGTTCCCACCTTCAGCGAGGATGGCCTTTTCCAGTACTCCAGCAAAAGTGTTTAGCTGAAACATTGATACTTTTCTATATACCCAGGGCTTCAGTCCTTGTTCAAACCTTCTTGCTTTTCTCTCATCCGTGTGTACTTGATACGGGGCGAACCTAGCCAACTCATTGAATTTTGCCGCATAATCAGGTACGGACCTATTCCCCTATTTTAACTCCAGAAACTGAACCTCCATTTGGTTCTGCGAGCTGGTCGGGAAATACATCTTGAAGAACATCTCCTTGAACCTATCCCAGGTAATCATACCTTCTCCTCCACGGACCTTGTTTGCTTTCCACCAATAACTGGCTTCAGATTTTAGCATAAACGTTGCAAAGGCGGTTTTCTGGTCCTCTCTGACTCTTGCGACATCAAAAACCTTCTCCATCTCCATAACCTAAGTCTGAGCTTCGATCGGGTTCATGGAGCCTTTAAACTCTGGCGGTCCCACCGCCTTAAAATCTTTGAACGTTGTATTTGGTGGAGCTTGAGGTTGATTATTCATTGCTCCAGCTAGTAAGTTCACTAATTGTTGAACAGGGTTAGCATTGGCGTTATTGTTGTTATTCATAGATTCTTCTTGAGCTGGTTGACGGTGTTGTCTTCTTCTTGGCGGCATATTTCTGTTATAATATATGCTTATTAAATATCTATTAAATTCTCTAAATAGTTAAGGCTTAACTCAATAATTTAACATAATCATTTATCACATTATTTCAAACAACTTGATATATTTATTCAAATCAAAAGTTTTAACATCAAACGATAGCATCACTGCTATTTACATCAACTATCTCGAGATAAAGAATCCACATGATTTAAAACAGTAAAATATTCCTTTGTTCATAACCACATCGGAATTTACATCTAAATACCAGATAAGTTTTTTTTTACATAATTAAACAAATTCTTTCACTGCCTGTTAAAGCGCTGAACAGCCTTGTTACGTTTCTCTTCTATGATGCAAGACATCGTCCTACGATCTAGCATGTACGATGGTAGTCCTTCAAACTGGATTGGGTATCTCATAACTCGATCCTGGGCCTCATTCATTGCATTATTAAGTGTAGAGTACGTCTCTCCGAGCTTAGCCTTCTTTGCATGACAATCCTCTTCTGCAAGGTTATCACAACGTGATTCTCTTACCCAACCCTCCTCTGCTATGGTCAGCCTTTTTGAGCTCTTTTTCAGTTCCTTCTTCAACTTCTATATCTCTTCAGACTTCTCCTCGGTTTGACCCTTCTCATGAACCAAATCCCACTCCACGTTTCCTAGACGTGTGTGAAGAGTCGCAACCTCCCTCTCCTTCTGTTCGATGGTAATCTGCTGAATAATCGCTCGCTCAGTCAGATCCTGGACAGTGTCACGTAACTCTATGTTACGGTCATATAACTCGTCGTACATCTCAGAATCGATGGAGTTCGGTGGAAACTCCTTTTCTTCCTCTTCCTCCTCAGGATCCTCCTCTGGATCAGTCTCAAGCTCATGCTCCTGACCAACAACAGTGATTAATGGAGATGGCTCTCTCTATATCAACTACTCCCTGACAACATGAATGTCTCAGGGCTCCTCCTCAGTAGGTACTCGGGGTTCCTCTTCCCCAGCTCGACTAGCTCCTCCAACATCCGACATCCTGACAACACAGTTTTAAGTTTCAGTTACTAAGTCGTACTAGTGAACACATAATTTAACACATAAACATATAAAGTCTTTTATTATCTTCAATGAATTAAGAAATTCATTTCTTAGAACTCGATAAGAGTTTTCCATCACTATATTCTTACTATAAGGCTGCTACCTATGGTTGTTCCCCCCACCTAAGGTTCATAATCTACAGCCTTGATACCAACCTGTGACACCCCCAAATCCAGGTACTTTAATTTTCACATGATTTGGTGTTCACTATTTAAACATTGTGACGCCCCCAAAATAGGTATACATCACCCATCTTGAGTCACCAGATACATGGTACAGAATTCAAATATAACTTAATAATACAACTGTCGTGTACAATACGACAAAACATAAGTTGTGAAATTGAATACAAATATTGTCTACTAGAGATTATACAAACTCAATAGGAGTCCTCATTACAATTATTATCACACTATTTCGCAGAATAATGAGGACTACTAATGCTATCATCTCGTCTCAAGCACTCGCTCCCGACTAGACCCCTCGCTACGTTCTCATTTCACGAAGAGAACAATGAAATTAAAAGGGTGAGCTCAACTAGCCCAAGAGGAAATATTATGACTAAGATAATGCGTAATATATTATCGTTAGCCTTCAACAAGGTGTTAAACTAATACAATATAACAACCATCAAGTTTAATCTGCGGTGAACAAGCAATTCATTAAAAGAGTCAAGTAGAGAATAAATCTACTATCTTTTATGATTTAGAAGGTTTTTCATCACTTTTATCATTTGGGACTCGACAATAAATAATCCACATCATCGAATCACCCCCTGCACTACTGCCATGGATATTCTTTAGTATCACGACCACAATTATCCATGCACTACGGGCCAAGAATATTTGTGTATTCAATAATGGTCATGATCATGCCAACAATCGTCCATCAATGCACTACTACCCAATGAGGACTTTTACCACATCATTTATAACATTACGGTTATGATTACAATCAATAATCCCTAAATCATAATCATACCAAGTCCATCTATGCACCTACAGCCACGAGATGACTTTCAAAAAATATAAACATGAGGATGATGACAATGATATAAGAATTTAATAAAACAAGTTCAAGAATTAATTTATACAGAACTAATAATGTCCAAATTGTCAACATGATCTTTGCTTTATAGAGGAAAATTCAAGAATGCTCGTAAGAATATTTCCATGAAAAGATCTTCGGATGAAGCGCTTGAAATATCAAGGATATTCCACTAATTTCATGGAGTATAGAAGTCAAAACTTTAACCAACCGAGTATAACAAGGAATGGAATAACAAAAGAAATCTCCGGGCATGCGATAGATCCGCAGGCGGAGTTATTCCAATGTAATAATAAATAACGGAATCGAGTCCAAATAGTAAAAGCACGAACAAAGATATTCCAATGAGAATAATAAAGACGGAATCGGTCCGGTAGTAAAATGCATGCATGGATATTCCAATGAGAATAATAAAGATTTAAACCAGTCCGGCGTAGAACGCATGCATGTGATGTTCCAACGTAATGATAAATAATGGAATCGGTCCAAATAGCATATGCATGTGATGTTCCAATGAGAATGATAAAGAATGGAATAATGAAAAGAATTTCACCAAGTATAGGGTAGCCTGCGACATACAAAGTTATTCCAATAGAATAATAAAGAATGGAATAATGAAGTTCTCTTCATGGATAAGAAAGAAATAATAATCCCTACCTTTAGAAAAAACTGGATCTTTGAATATAGTGAGGTAGCAGACTTTCTTCTTCTTTCTATAATTTCTCTCTATAATAATCGCTTCTAAAGCTTTTGTGAATTGGTGAGAAATGAAGGAAGAATGAGCTTCTATTTATAGAAAAATATAGTTTTGATAATTGCACGTTTTGGGGCTCAAAAATTACATTACAATACCTCCAACTTTTCTTTCATTTTTAATTTAGTCCTGCAAGTATTATCAATCTTGCACCAACTCCCCTAATAGTAAATAATGTGAATCAATAGTTCAATCATGTGAATCAATAGTATAATCATGTGAAAAAAATACGAATTACAGTATATTACCTCCATCTATACCTCAATTTTTAACTTAGTCATGCAAGTATTATAAATCTTGCACCAACTCCCCTAATAGTAAATAATGTGATTCAATAGTACACATATGTGAACAAATAGTTATATAAGCATGTGAATTAGTAGCAATTAATTGCTCATTTATCTGATAAATTACCCGATTTATCAATATAACCCCTAGACATCAATTATCATCGGAATAAATGTCGATTTTCACTAACACAAACAATTCCAACATAATGAAACTATTTTTATCAAAAATATAAATTTTGAAATTTCGAAGTTTGACTTTTCCCCAAAAAAGTCAACTGTTGACTTTTCAACCAAATAGTGAATCCTTAAAATTTTGTGTTTATAGACAATTTTTACTAATTTCGTCATTCCGAACTCAAATATCACGTCCGCGTCTCCAAATTCAACTCCGAACACAACTTTAATTTTAATAACATTCATCATTAATATTATAACTCACAATATTTATCAACTAGGTCGTTCCCAGGAAAGAGGGGTCTTTCCAATAAGGATTTCTCTCTATTGGCGCGCAATTAGGTGACCAAACCTCTTCTTGACAGAATTTCTAGACATTGTAAATATTGCAATTTAATAATATGAATAACTTTGTCGTCTCAATTATTGATTTAAAAAAAAAATATTTTATGCAGATGATACTGACCATAATTGAATCCATAATATGATAGATATGATGTAGCAATTACTGTAGCAATAATTGAGTATAACTGAGTGACTTGTCACGTAAGCATCAATAATCAATACCGTAGTGCTACTACGCAACCACGCCAGACATATTCATTTCTTTTTTTAACATCTAGTGTTTCAACGAGTTAACGGTAAAACTTCCGCCGTTATTTTCATAAAGTATTTTTGTCGTTTTCTCAATCGACAATAATTCCGTTGTGGGGTCCACCAATGATTGTCTTGGTTATGCGAATATTCCCTGTTAAAACGAATATTCCCAGACCAATCGAATATTATATAACAACTTCACGTACTTTGAAAAATTTGTAAATATTACCTACAACTATAACATTATATCAAATCCACACCATAATATTCAAAAATATATTTCGAGAAAATTTAATCTTTATTCAAAAAGTTGGGGTCTTACAAACATCATATATCTATCTACCCATAATAAATGAAAGCATAAATAGATAGAAATAAATCATCTCCTTAAGGAGTTACATCATTAACAAAATTACATCAATCTCAGGTCATACTAACCTTAAATCTTAACTGCAGAAACATAAACAATTTATAGTCTTACACAACATCAACATAAGTCCTAACACATAAATTTAACATCACATAAAACAACAAGTCTTCGTCACTTGTTAATCTTGCCCTTGCCTTTGCTAGTCGAAGGTTCGTCGGACCTTTCATTCTTAACTGCAATGTTATTATTACGCAAGAGTGAGCACGATTTCCCACAAGTATAAAAATGAAATAACAATATATAATAACATGCGAGTGAATCAAAGACTTCTGGAATAAAACTCAACTTTTGAATAAAAAAAGAATATTAAAAATCAAAAGATTTCTGAGGGTCATAAGACCTTGAACTATGTCCTAGGTTCTCAAGGGTTATACTTGAAACCTTTAACAGTCATAAGACTATGGACTCTTCTACTCGTACTTAGGGGGGTCAGCCCTTAGTACCATATTGTGCACAATATCTTAACCCTAACGCATAAGTAATTCCTATACAGGGTTGTTCATCTCAGTTTGACATTAGAGTCCGCACCAAAGGAAGTTTAGTTTGGATAAATCAATAAGGGTTCTGAAATTTAGAACGTTCATCAACTATGAACTAGTCGAATCAATAAGGGTTCGCTAGTCTAACAAGGTTCAACAATAACTGATATTTAAATCGAATAACAATCTCAAGAGGTATACAATAGAATAAATATTGTATAACGGAATCATACTTTGAAAATATTAAAAATCTTTAATATAAAAAATTAAATTTGATTAATAATAACAAGAATTTGCTCGATGTAAGTTTATAAACTTGCATAACGATAACAAGTAGGGTTAGGAAACTTGCCTCGTGCGTAGGCTAAACGATTACTATTTCCGTTCACCACAAATCCTACACACATACCATATGTATTCACGACATTCATTAGTTACATTTTCACTTAATTATTTAATATAAACTCCACTTTATTTAACAAATCATTACCCTTCTAATTTAATTACTTAATTAAATTAGAATATTTTCATTCTCTTACTATTATTACACTTTCGAATAAATTATTTCATAATAATTTTTTATCGAATATTTATTTTATTCCATAAATATTTCAACTAAAATATTTATTTTATTTGATAAATATTTTAATAATAATTTCCATCGAATATTTATTTTATTCCATAAATATCTCAATTAAAATATTTACTTTATTTTATAAATATTTTAATAATAATTTTCATTGAATATTTATTTTATTCCATAAATATCTCAATTAAAATATTTACTTTATTTTATAAATATTTTAATAATAATTTCATCGAATATTTATTTTATTCCATAAATATCTCAATTAAAATATTTAATTTATTTTATAAATATTTTAATAATAATTTTCATCGAATATTTATTTTTATTTTTTTATTTTAATTTTAATTTTTATTTTTTGTTCACGAAGCTGGTAATTTAGTTTGGTAACTTTCATTTGAAGCAAGTTACCAGCACTCGATTCTGCAGTTTACTTCGATTCGCATGAACATAACAAGGCCAAATTAGGCCAAAAATCTCTCATGAAGTTAAATTATACGCTTACATGAAGAACACGAATATAGCCATAACTTCCAATTAATTTATTTTAATGAAACTGATATTATGGTTCATACAACATAGTAAAAACATACTACGTTAACATATTAACACATACATGTATAAATTTATGATACAACTTATGATTATCGTGTTAAATTTGGTATGTAAGGCAATATGGCCATATTTTCATACTTTGTAATTTTTGAAGAAATAACGTACGACATAATTTTTATGAAACTGATGTTATGGTTCATATAACATAGAGTAACACATGTTATAATAACATCTTATCACATATATAACACATAATCACTATCACAAATTACAGAAGTTTTAACAAAACTTAAAGCCATTTTCATGAAAACTTTAACAATCGTAAAAATAGAAATTAGGTTGAAGAGATTACCCTTAAACAATTCTTCTGACTCTTCAATATCACAAATTCCTCTAACTCTCTCTGAATTCTCTGACTCTTAGGTTTTTTTTTTCTAAATAATATACGTAATAATGAAAACTGATGAAGGCGCACTTATTATAACCAATAACGTTGAGGTCAGTTAACCCCTACATGGTTAACTGCTCTCAACTTCTCTTAAGGCCCTGTTTGGCCACTCTTAAAAACTCAAATCCATTTAATTTCATTAATCCTTTATACTATAGTTTAATAAGGTCACACCCAATTACACAATAATCAAATATCTCGTTTAATTTAATTTAAATAAAATATAATAATTTCTCATTAATTCACAATCATAAAATTAAATTTCTCATTTATTAATTATGTCAAATAAATAATTCTCTAATTAAATATTAAATTAATTAAAATAACATTATGATTCTTAAATATTTAATTTAATTCAATAAGCTCACATAAGTACATACTTTGAATAATAAAATTTCTCCACATTAATTTAATAAATATAACACATATAATTAAATTAATCTACCATAATTGCATCAATTAATTATTTAATTCAATAATTAAATCATCGAGAATATTTATTTAATTCAATAAATATTAAATTTAAATTACAAAATCTCGTTAATCACAACTGCATTTGTACTTTTACTACCGGGTAGTTCAATAGTTTTAATTGGTAAC
This sequence comes from Panax quinquefolius, assembly GCA_020205615.1. Classification (NCBI taxonomy): domain Eukaryota; kingdom Viridiplantae; phylum Streptophyta; class Magnoliopsida; order Apiales; family Araliaceae; genus Panax; species Panax quinquefolius. The sequence continues at coordinate 124,684,112 of CM035167.1, forward strand.
ACTTTCACGTAGTTATTTTTATAAAAGATAATTACATCATTTTCTAACTACTAAAAATACTTCCGTTGTGGGGTCCACCAATGATTGTGCCATCGTACGAATATTCCCCGACAAAAAGAATATTCCCCGACCAAACGAATATTTTACAAGAACTTGCATACTTTGCAAAAATTTATAAATATTATCCACAACTATAATATTATATCAAATCCACACTATAATATTCAAAAAAATATTTCGAGAAATTTAAATCTTTATTCATAAAATTTGGGGTCTCACAATCTCCCCTCCTTATGAAATTTACATACTAGAAATTTACGTTACACAGGTATCTTAGAAGAGATGAGGATACCTTGACTTCATTTCAGATTCTAACTTTTGAGGTATAACCTTTGAGTGTTGAATACGATCCTTCTTATCCAAGATTTTAACACATATCTCCTCATACGTTAAATCTTCTGTTACCTCGTCTAGTTCTAATTTAATAACGTGGTTCGGGTCATCCACATATTTACGTAACATCGATACGTGAAAAAAGTTATGCACACGCGACATACTTAGCGGTAAAACGAGTCTATAGGCCACAGTTCCTACTCGATCAAGGATTTAAAATGGGCCAATAAAATCGAGGGTTGAGATTTCCTCTCTTCATCGATTCTTGCTTCTAGAATAACGCCCTCTTGAACCTTCTTCTTTACATTCATCAGCTCTGAGTATGTAGCTTGCACAGCTTTAACTTTATCAATTAAAGTCGATTCTACTCGTATATTTGATATCACCACGTGGGTCCTTATAGTCTTTAACTCTATCTTCATCATTTGTAAGTTATACGAAATGGATTTTTGTGTTAACAACATCGCACTCGTAAACGCATACGATCTTCTACTCAATGTGTCAGCTACCACGTTCGCTCTTCCACGATGATATTGAATGGTATAATCGTAATCTTCAACAGCTCGAGCCAACGTCTTTGGCGCATAATACGTTCGTTTTGTGTGAAGAAAATATTTGAGGGTTTGAGAAATGGGTTTTGTACTGGGGTCAATAAAAAATTCGATTTCACGCTATAGGGGTAGGCTAAGAAGTTCTTCGAGAATACGTCAGGAATTTATTAACAATAGAAATATCATTCAAAACTGTGACTCTTATCCAAGACTTGGATAGTACATCACATTGATACCTATCAACTTGCCATCGTCATTCACGACGTCGCCTACAGAAAGTCTGGCTTCTGTGTTTTCCAAGACTTGGATGTCACCAGCGAAAGGCTCGGGGCTCTTTACTTATGGCTTGATATGACAATGATTGACTTTAGTTGTTTGGTTGCTTATAATAGGTTGGTTATGAATATAAAAGCTAACAACCTTACGAAAACAATCGATTTTAGCATGATGAGTAGTTAACCAATCAACCCCTAAAATCACATCAAATGCAAGTATTTTCAAAGAGGTAAGATCGACAGGTAACATAAAAGTGTCGATTTGAATTAAACAAGATTTATAAATAGTGGAGGTAACGAAGGTTTCTCCCAACGGAGTTTCAACAGATAAATCAAAGTCTAATTTCTTCAGAGTCAAATTTAAACATTGAGCGCAAGTAGGAGAAATAAAAGAGTGGGTAGAACTGGTATCGAATAAGGTATAGACTTCGCAAGAGTTTATAATTAACTTACCCGTAATAACTTCGTTCGGGTTTCTCGACAAACACTCACTTAAACTATCGAATTTGACGTTTCTATAGAGTACATTCCACCCTTAATTGCTTCGTCACATTCCTGATCCATGATTCGAATCATTACTCTCCGTTCCATATCGAATTGGGGCTGACCGCTCTGCACAGGGTAATTTCGAATTCGATGTTGGATTCTCCCAATTGTTGTCCAAAAAGCAATATCCATTTCATCTATTTTGGCCTTATTGGATCGGACGTCTTTTTCTACAATATCTACGCGTTATAAGGCTTTTACCCATGCATCATTTATTCTCCTTCGTTCAGTTGTTTCTTCTATCATCAGAACTTTGATCATAGCATTCTCAGATTCCAGCTCTAATATCTTATACTCTGCCAAAGAGTGCTTCTGTTTAAGCATTGCACATCGGGTAACACAATTTTGAATTGTTACATCTCTTTGCTCCACGATCACTTTAATCGTTCTTGACTTTCTCTTCTTCTAACTCATGAATACGATTTTGTAATTCTAAATTTCGATCATAAAATTCTTCTAATAAATTCTCCTCAGGTTCTTCTTCTTCCTCTTCTTCCTCTTCTTCCTCGCTCTCAGCTGCTACCTCTGCAACTAGCTCGGGTGCAACTATTAGTTCTTCACTCACCACGTAGGTATCTCTAATTTCTTCTTTTATGACATCACATTAACCTAGTTACTGATTAAAGGTGTCTCAACGATCTCATGTGTTTCATTGCTGATCCCAACATTTTCATATGCCATTTTCAAACACTGTTACAAAACAAGGGTTAATTAACATATCACATATTATCCCTATACTCTGACCGACCAATTAAATACCAAATAAACTTAGGTAGGTCATATTAGCGAAGGAATTCCCCGTCTCTCCCCTCCTAGTTCTTGTCTTACATCTCAGCCAAGGATCATATCCCTAAGCTTTGATACTAACTGTGACGCCCCCAAAACAGGTATAAATCACCCATCTTGGGTCGCCAGATACATGGTTCAAAATTCAAATATAAACTTAATTATACAACAGTCGTGTAAAATACGACAAAACATAGCTGAGATTATTAACACGAATATCGTCTCCTAGACAATATCCACACTCAATGGAGTCCTCATTACATTTATTGTCACACTATTTTATAGAATAGTGAGCACTACTAAAAAAACCATTTGGACCATCAATCCGTTCCCCGACCAGTCCCAACTATATTCTCATTTCCTGAAGAGAACAATAAAAGAAAGGGTGAGCTCAACTAGCCCAGTAAGAAATATTATGACTAAGATAATGCAGAATAAATTATCATTAGTCTTCAACAGTATAACAATTGATAGAATATAATAGTCAACGAGTTTTAGATCAACAACTGCAGCGGAATAAGCAATCCATTAGAAGAGCCAAGTAGAGCATAAAATCTATTATCTTCTATGATTTAAAAAGTTTTTCATGAACTTTATCACGAGACTCGACAATAAATAAAATCAAATCATCCACTCGCATCATGACGAAGGATATTCATGTAATCATCAATGGTCATGGTTATATAGAATAATCCCTGGTCATAATCATACCAACAACTGTCCATCAATGAACTACATGCCAATGAGGACTTTCACCACATCATTCGTCACATTATGGTCATGATTATACCGAATAATCCCTGGTCATAATCATACCAAGTCCATCTCTGCACGTAAGCCAAAGATGACTTTTATCACAATATAAGCATGAGGATGATGACAATGACATAATAATTCAATAAAATAGGTTCAAGGATAAATTTTAAAGATTTATAATTTAATTTATCCAGAAATCAATAACGTCCAAATTGTCAACATGATACTGCTTTGTAGAGTAAAATTCAAGAATAATATTCATGTACCAAAAATAATTTAGACAAAAAAAGAAATATATTTTTCGGGTAAATAGTACCCCGTGAATTGTACTTCGGGAATAAGACCTCGTGAATAGTACCCCGACATAAAAAATACCCCAAATACCCGAGTGAATAATATTCGGGTGAATAGTAACCCATGAATAGTAACTCGTGAATAGTACTCTGACACGAAAAATGCCCCGAATATCCGAGTGAAAAATACTAGAGTGAATAGTAACTCGTGAATAGTAACTCGTAAATAAAATACCAAATAAAATGATATTTCACGACGAGTACAAAAGAAATGATATCTCATACGAGTATAATAGAATATACGAAACTGCAAATGGATTTTCATCTGCTATGCGGTAATCAACGTAGACAAATCATTTCCACAATTTAATAAAGAATGAATACGAAAGGTCATTCACCATGCATGCGGTACTCCGCGTAGATAGGTTATTCCAACAGAATAATAAAGAAATGGAATAACAAAAGAATTCACCGAGCATGCGATAGGCCATGCATGAGTTATTCCCAATGTAATAATAAAGAATGGAATAATGTAAGAATTCACCGGTGCATGCGATAGAATCGCATGCATGTGGGTTATTCCCGATAGAATAATAAATAATGGAACCAAGTCATGCGTAATATGCATGCGTATATGATATTCCAATGAATAATAAAGAATGGAACCGTGTCATGAATCCGCATGCATGGATATTCCAACAAAATAATAAAGAATGGAATAACGAGAAGAATTTTTACCATGTATGCGGTATTGCGATGTACATATTATTCCAACATAATAATAAAGAATGGAATAACAGAAGAATTTCACCATGTATGCGGTACTTTGCATAGACAGGTTATTCCAACATAATAATAAAGAATGGAATAACAGAAGAATTTCACCATGTATGCGGTACTATGCATAGACAGGTTATTCCAACATAATAATAAAGAATGGAATAACAGAAGCTCTCTTCATGAATACGAAAGAAATCATACCCCTTACCTCAAAAGAAGACTGAATACTGGAATAAGGAGGTTCTCTTCTTCTTTCCCTCTATAATTTCTCTCTATAACAATTGCTCTATAGCTTTAGTGAATTGGTGAAAAAGAATGAAGGAATGAGCTTCTATTTATAGGAAAATATAGTTTCAATAATTGCACATTTTGGGGCTCAAAATATTACAGTATAATACCTTCCTCTTTTCTTTCATTTTTAATTTGGTCCTGCAAGTATTATCAAACTTGCACCACCTCCCCTAATAGTAAATCATGTCAATCAATAGTTCTAGACATGTGAAAATACGAATTACAGTATAGTACCTCCATCTATACCTCCATTTTTAACTTAGTCATGCAAATATTATCAATCTTGCACCAACTCCCCTAATTGTAAATGAATGTGAATCAATAGTACACAATGTGAATAAATAGTTATAATCATGTGAATCAATAGCAATTAATTGCTCATTTATCCGATTAATTACCCGATTGGTCAATATAACCTCCAAACATCAATTATTATCGAAATAAATGTCAATTTCCACTAACACTAATAATTCCAACACAATGGAACTATAAATTTCATCCTTAATCAACACGAACTTATTCATCATTAATATTATAATTCACAATATTTAACAACCAGGTCGTTCCCAAGAAATAGGGGGCTTTCCGATAAGGATTTCTCCTTATTGGCGCGCAATTAGGTGACCAAACCTCTCATTGACAGAACTTCTAGACATTATCAATATTTCAAATAATAATATGAATAATTTTACCATCTCAATTATTGATTTAATAATATATCATATTATACAGATGATACTGTGACAATAATTGAATCAATAATATGAGAGATATGATGCAGCAATTACTGTAGCAATAATTGAGTATAACTGAGTGACTTCTTACATAAGCATCATAAATCAATACTGTGTACTACTATGCAACCACACATATTACTGTACTTTTAATACCGGGTAGTTCAACAGTTTTAACGGTAACACTTTCGCCGTTATTTTTATAAAAAAAATAATTATGTCATTTTCTAACTACGACAATACTTCCGTTGTGGGGTCCACCAATGATTGTGCCATCGTACGGATATTCCCCGACAAAAAGAATATTTTATAACAACTTGCATAATTTGCAAAAATTTATAAATATTACCCACAATTATAACATTATATCAAATCCACGCCATAATATTCAAAGAAATATTTCGAGAAATTTAAATCTTTATTCATAAAATTTGGAGTCTCACATCTTACATGCTACCTGATGGCTTTACCTGCTACTATTCATGCCTGCCACTTTTGAAAATAAATTCCAGCACATTTCTCACCAACCAAAAGTGGGGCCCACCCTTATTTTTAATAGAAAATATTTATTTCCGAAACTTCAATAATTCATAATAAATAGCTCTTTTATCAGAAAAATACAAATCTCATATGATTTCCATAGGAAATTTAATTCTCTACAACTTTGTAGAAGAAATTTTTTTCTAAATTCCAAACGAAAAATGACCGAAATCCACATACGGACCATTTTCAACACCTCTATTCTGACAAAATACTGATAAAATACCTCAACATTAATTCCTTCATTTATAACCACAATAAATATATTCATCATTTATATCCACATAAAATAAATATTTCTTTATCATATAAATCAATAATTAATTATTCATAAATAATATTACAGAATCACAATTATGACTACAAGGTCGTTCCTTGGAAAGAGGGGGCTTTCCGATAAGCATTACTCCTTATTGGTAGCCATGATTAGGTGACCAAACCCTTTCCTGCATGTAACTTCCTTAGACATTGCCAATAATGCTATCTAATAATATTATTCAAATAATATAAATTATTGATCTGATAATGGGAAATACTGTGCAGTGATAATTATTGAAACAACAATAATATAACATATCAATGTATCAATTATTGAATCAATAAAATAAAATATTGAACAGTAATTACTGTAACAATTATTGAGTAGTGCCTTCTTATGTAAGAATCAATAATTCAAAATTACTGTGCAATATCGTGTGCTACTGTGCAACCACGCGTATTACTGTATTTTAACCACCGGGTATTCCAACAGTGTTAACGAAAATAATTACCCCATTAATTAATAAAAACTCAAACTTGTTGTTTTCTTCATCCGACCATTTTTTGTTATGGGGCCCACAAATGGCTGCGCCGTCGTACAGATATTTCCCGACAGCAAGAATATTCCACAACTGATGAGTGAGTTTTATACACATGAATTAAGTGCGTTTGAGCTTAATCTTTTGGATGTTTTTAAGTGTTTATGTCTATTTATGCATGTTTTACGTTTTTTTGTAGGAATTGGGACAAACGTTACTTGGATCGACGTTTGGGTTGTTAGATTCACGTTTTCGGCTTGCCATTTACACAGCAGACACTTCAGAGCCAAATTGAATATTTCTCTGGACCTTATTTCGAAAAACATAAAGAATAAAAGTTGTATATCTACGTCTCCTCTTTTTGGAACATCTTGAATCATCAAAATCGGAGTTTGGACGAAGATGTTATGGCCATTTTTCCAAAAAGACGTCGAGCGTAAAAATTTCAAAAAAGGGACCAAATAGCCAGTGGCACCCAAACAAGGTTTATGCCCAAATAGGCGCTAGGAGGCGATGTGTCGATCTTGCTGCTGCTCACGGACGGAGACGCCATGGAAGGGATTGGTGAGGCTTGGACGCGTTTTGGGGCAAATTTTGACACTTTTCTGACTCCAAATTGGATTAGGTTTGTTCCTAAGCTAAAAATTAGACTTGTAACCTATAAATACATGATGTAAGGCATACAATAAGAGAGATTTACATAGATTAAATTAGAGATACACTCCATTAGATTAGAACATAAACCCTAGTTCTTATTTGTAAGACCCCAACTTATTATTAATGAAATTTAATTTTCTCTATTTATTATTTTGAAATAGTAAGGGTTGATTTGATTAATGTGGATAGTTAGGGGTTAAATACATAAATATTTCAAAATAAGCAAGTGGTTATAAAATATTCATTGTTGTTAGGGAATATTCGTTTGGTCGTGGAATATTAAATCTTTGTCGAATATTCTTAAATGCTGCAATGCCTAGCATGACCATGTGGGGCCCATAACTGAAAAAGCGATTGGATGAAGAAAACGACAAATATAAGTTGGTTAAAAATAACGAAGCGTAGTTGTTACCGATTAATACTATTGGAATACCCGTGGTTAAAAACACACTATCGCTGGCGTTGTTGAGCGAGTGGTACCAGTATTGCACCAATTATTGATTCTTACGTAAAGAAGGCACTTTACTCAATAATTGTTACGATAATTACTTTCAATTATTTTATTTTATTGATTCAATAATTGTTGCGTTGATATTTTATATTCTGTTGTTTCAATAATTGTCATTACACAGTATTTTCCATTATTGGAGCAATAATTCATATTATCTGAATAATATTATTAGAAAACATTATTGGCAATGTCTAGAAAGTTTTGTCTAAGGAGAGGTTTGGTCACCTAATTGCGCGCCAGTAAGGAGAGATCCTTATTGAAAGCCCCCTCTTTCCCGGGAACCGCACGTCGTTGTCAATATTGTGATTCTGTAATATTATTTGTGAATAATTAATTATTGATTCATATGATGAGGAAAATATTGATTTTATATGGATATAGATGGAGAAAAATTTTAAAATGACAATTGTTGAAAATTAATATTTTATCTTTTTCTGATAAAATAATTCATTTTAATATATTATTTTAATAATATATTGATGGTGATATTTTTACAATAAATTCATGGGTTATAAATAGATGAGGTGGAAGAGAGAAGATAGAATTGGAATCATTTAATAATTGTAAATATTTTAATGTATATATATATATATATGTGTGTGTGTGTGTGTACGTATTTGTGTGTGTGTGTGGAAGAAGTGGTGGGGGTAAGAGAAGAAAGTGGGGGAAGAGAGAGAGTTAGTGGAGAATTATGGGAAAGGAAGAAAGAGAAAGGGAAGAGAAGGAAATTAGAAAACTTATCCGTATGCGATTTTGGTCATTTTTCGTTTGGAATTTGGAAAAAATTTCTTCCTGAAAGTTGTAGAGAATTCGATTTCAAAGTGAATGGATATAGAATTCAGTATTTTTCGATAACCGGTTTATTTTCTATGAATTGTTGAAGTTTCGTAAAATAAAATAATTTTTTAAATGAGGCGAGCCCCACTTTTGGTTGGTAATTGAATGCATGTCTTGAATTGTTATTTTTCAAGAGTGGCATCTTTGGTCTTTGATGGCTAGCATGTAGAATTTGTAATAATAAAAATATTATTTTATTATTTTAGTCTCTTTAGGCGTTCTAAGCATTTTCCTATAAATAGGTGCTTAGGTTAGAATTGAAAATCACACCGTAAACAAGTTTTCTTTCTCTACAGATTATTGAGCGTATTTTGTGAGTATTTTGATATTTTGAGAGTTCTTTATTCAAAGGCAAGTTTCACAAGACTATATCCCAAATTCAATTGTAAGTACGGTTATTTTGAGGTAAGGGATGTTATTTTCTTCTCAAATGATATTATTTCTTCAATATCATTATCTTTGAAATATTGGTTGGAACTTTTTATCAAATTTGGAACTTTTTTTCATGTCGGGGTTACTATTCATGAGTTACTATTCACGAGTTACTATTCATGAGTTACTATTCACGAGTTACTATTCACGAGTACTATTCATGAAGCGTGAAGATGTTTTTGTGGAATTTCTATCTTTTGGTGTCGGAGTTACTATTCACGTATACAAGATATTCACGATACTAAGACTATTCACGTGATCTGACCTTATTCACGAATACTGACTATTCATAGAAAAATGAAAATTTTTCTTTTCGTCTAAAATATCTATTCTGGATACTAGCTTTGATTGTATCCATGTTTTGATCATTCTTGAATTTTACACCACTATGATTATTTTTGAGGTATTATTTTTGAACATGGATAAAACAAAGTACGAATCCTTAATCCTTAATCCTTGTCATTTTGTTTCACTGGATTCATTTCTTTAAAAATATTTTTCATCATCCTCAGTCTTAAATGATGATATTATTGAATATCTTTGGCCTGTAGTGCAAAGATGAATGATTTCTGAAGAATATCTTTGGCTGTAGTGCAAAAGATGAATGTGTTGAGATGAATATGAATCGATCGATGAATATCTTTGGCTGTGTGCAAAGATGAACATTTGATTCTGAGATGTATATTGATTGATGTTATAGGGATAAAAGATAGATTTATGAACTTTTAAATTCATACATAGAAGATAGTAGTTTGCATTCTCTACTTAACTCTTCTAATGAATTATTATTTTCATTGCGAATATTGATTTAAAATTTGTTGTCTATTGTATTCTATTAGAATTTTCCTGTTGAAGACTAACGATAATTTGTTGTATATTATCTTAGTCATAATATTCTTTACTTGAGCTAGTTGAGCTCACCCTTTTCCTTTTGTTCCATTTTTCTCGGGAGGCTAGAATATAAGCGAGTACAGTCTGGGGTATGGAATGAAGGTTCTAGAGAGAGTTGTTTAGTAGTCCTCACCATTTTTGTAAAATAAAGTATCAATAAATGTGATGAGGATTTATTTGAGTATAGATATTGTCTAGAAGATAATATTTGTATTTAAACTCACAGCTTTCTTTGTTGTAATAATAAAGTTGTAGTTGTTTACGTACCATGTATTGACAACTCGTAATGGGTGATGTATACCTATTTTGGGGGCGTCACGGTTGGTATCGAGCTTAGGGATATGATCTCCATGGAGATCGGGAATAGAACTAGGAGGGAGAGACGAGTAAATCCTTCGCTAGTGTGTCTACCTAAGCTTATTTGTTAGTTGGTCAAGATATAGGGATATTATGTGATATATTGATTTCCTTAATTAACCCTTGTTTTATGGCGTTATTTAAGATAAGCAAATTGAAAATGTCAACAATGGAGTGAATGAGACCGTGGATATACCTCTAATCACCAACCAGGATAATGTAATATCAAGCGAAGAAGGAATTAGAGATATCCATGTGGTGAGGGAAGAATTAATAGTTGCACCCGAGCTAGTCGTAGAGGTAGCAGCTGAGAGTGAGGAAGAAGAGGAACCTGAGGAGAATTTATTAGAAGAAATTTTTGATCAAAATATAGAACTACGAGATCGTATTCGTGAGCTAGAAGAACAGGTTGAAGAACTGCAAGCGGTCGTGGAACAAAGAGATACAACAATTCAAAATTGTGTTACCCGATATGTGATGCTCGAACAAAATCACGCTTTAAGCGGAGGGTAAGATATTAAAGTTGGAATCTGAGAATTCAAATATCAAGGATCAGCTGAAAGAAGAAACAACTGAACGAGTGAGAATGAAGGATGCGTGGGTAAAATCCGCACGACATGTTGATATTGTAGAAAGAGACGTCCGATCCAAAAAGGTTAAAATAGATGATATACATTTCTCTTTTTGGACAGCAATTGGAAGAACCCAACATCGAGTTTTAAATTACCCTGTACAGAGCGGTCAATCTCAATTCGATATGGATCGAAGATTGATGATTCGGATCATGAATCGAGAGTGGATAAAGCGATTGAAGGTGGAATATGCCCTATAGAAAAGTCAATTCCAACGATAAGTAACGACACCAAATGCTACCCCTGCATAAGTCAAAGCCGTAGTTCAAAGGAGAGCGGTTGTCGCGACTTCCCAACAAGTGAGGAACCCGAACGAAGTTAGCATGGGTTAGTTAATTATAATTCTTGCGAAGTTTATACCTTATTAGATACCGCCTCTACCCATTCTTTTATCTCTCTTGCTTTGCGTTCAACGTTTGAACTTGACTCGGAGAAATTAGACTTTGACTTATCTCGGAAACTCCGTTAGAGAAACTTTCATCACATCCACTGCTTATAAATCTTGTTTGATTCAAGTTGGCACCATTACCTTACCTGTTGACCTTATCTCTTTAAAGATACTTGTTTTTGATGTGATTTTAGGGATTGATTGGTTAACTACTCATCATGCCAAAATTGATTGTTTTAAATAAGGTTGTTAGTTTTCATATTCCTAACCAACTTTGTTGTATGCAATTCAAGCAACTAAACCATTAAAATCAATCACCGTCATATCTAATCATAAAGCTATTCGCTTATTAAAAACGGATGTCAAGCTTTCTTAGCCCATGTTATGGATTTGAATAAAGAAACGTCAAATTTGAATAATATTCCCATTGTTATTGACTTTCCGACGTATTTCTCAAGAACTTCCTTGCCTACCCCCGAACGTGAAGTTGAATTCTTTATTGATCTTAAACACGGTACAAAGCCCATTTATAAAACCCCATATCGAATGGCTCCTATTGAACTTCGAGAGTTAAAGGTCCAACTACGAGAATTGTTGGACATCGGTTTCATTCGTCCTAGTACATCTCCTTGGGGTGCTCTGTTTTATTCAGTAAAGAAGAAAGACGGGGAGTATGCGACTTTATATTGACTATCGGAATTGAACCATGTCACCATCAAGAATAGGTATCCTCTACCTCGTATTGATGACTTGTTTGACCAATTGCAAGGGGCACAATTCTTTTCAAAAATCGATCTTCGCTTACGGATATCATCAATTTGAAGATTAGAATCGAGGATATTCCAAAGACCGCCTTTAGAACTTCGATGCGGGCATTATGAATTCTTAGTCATGTCTTTCGGACTGACTAATGCTCCTACGACTTTCATGGATATGATGAACCGAGTATTCAAGGAATATTTGGATCAGTTTGTTGTTGTCTTTATTGATGACATCCTTATATATTCCAAAAGTCGTGAAGATCATGAGCAACATTTGAAGCTGGTACTCCAAAGGCTTCGTGAAAATAAACTATATGCCAAATTGAAGAAATGCGAGTTTTGGCTTGAGGAAGTAGCATTCCTTGGGCACGTGGTGTCAAAACATGGAGTATCCGTGGACCCGGCGAAGATTGAAGCAATACAAAGTTGAGAGCAACCGGCTTCGGTGGTCAAGTACGTAGCTTTTGGGCTTAAATTTGTTATTATCGGAGATTCGTGGAAGGGTTTTCTCGAATCGCTACTCCATTAACTCAGCTAACTCGGAAGGATACAAAATTCGTTTGGAGTGAAGAATGCGAGAAGAGTTTTCAAGAGCTTAAGAGGAGACTTATTTCGCACTGTTCTAACAATACCATCTGGTTTGGATGGATTTGTTATCTCTGATGATGCTTCGTGCAAAGGGTTAGGATGTGTTCTCATGCAACGTGGGAAAGTCATAGCCTATGCCTCGCGACAACTTAAAGAGTATGAGAGAGAATTATCCTACTCATGATCTAGAGTTAGCGGCGATCGTTCAGCTAAAGATATGGAGGCACTATCTATATGGGGAGAAAGTGGAGATATATTCGGACCATAAAAGCCTTAAATATTTCTTCACTCAAAAAGAACTCAACATGCGGCGTGACGTTGGCTCGAACTATTGAAAGACTACGACCACACTATTCAATACCATCCCGGAAAAAGCGAACGTGGTAGCCGACGCGTTGAGTAGAAGATCATATCACGGGGAAAGAGTGCGATGATGTGAAGTATACGCATAGAGCCAACTTTAATAGAAAAAGTTAAGGTTGCTCGCCACCCAGGCGGGAAATGATCGCGTATGAAGAAGAAAGTACAAGAAGGAGCTATTCCGGAGCGAGAATTGATGAAGAAGGAATACTTGAGTCCACTCTAGACTTTGTGTTCCTAACGACTCGATTTGAAGTACAAGATTATGATGGAGGCACACAATACACCATTTGCAATCCATCCTGGAAGTACTAAAATGTATCGTGATCTTCGACATACATTTTGGTGGAACAATATGAAGAGAGAGATTGCAAAGTTCATCTCAATGTGTTTAACTTGTCAACGTGTAAAGGCGAGCATCTAGTACCTAAGGGTCCGTTTCAACCACTTGAGATTCCTAATGGAAGTGGGAACACATTACCATGGATTTACGTTACGGGTCTTCCTACTGGTTTCTCAAGGCATCAATCTTATTTGGGTTATTGTTGATAGATTAACCAAGTCTACTCATTTCTTGCCGATACGGGAGACTTATTCCCTTGAACGTCTTGCTAGTATGTACGTGAATGAAATTGTGAGGTTGCATGGCATGCCTGTATCCATAGTTTCGGATCGTAACCCAATATTCACTTCAAGATTTTGGGTTAGCTTGCAAAAATCTATGGGCACGGATTTGCGATTTAGTTAAGCATACCATCCCCAAACGGACGGACAATCAGAGAGGACTATTCAAACTCTTGAAGATTTATTAAGACTCTATGTCCTAGACTTCAAGCGCGATTTGGGATAAGTATTTACCATTGGTGGAATTCTCCTACAACAACAACGCTTATCGAGCAAGTATAGGTGTGGCTCCATTCAAGCATTATATGGGCCGAAAATGTCGTTCTCCAATATGTTGGGATGAGGTGGGTGAAGCAACATTGTTGGGACCCGAGTTAAATGCGTATGACTACTCAAGAAAAGATCCAAATGATTCGACAACGTATACAAACCAAGCACAAGATCGACAAAAGAGTTATGCGGATCTTCATCGAAAGGACGGGAATTTAGTGTAGGGGATCATGTATTATTACGAGTTGCTCCATGGAAGGGAGTTACAAGATTTGGGAAGAGAGGAAAGCTCAATCCACGATTTATTGGTCCATTTCAAATTCTTGACCGAGTAGGAAATGTAGCTATATAGACTTGCGTTACCTCAAAGTATGTCTCGTGTTCATAATGTGTTTCACATATCCAGCATTTCAGAAATATGTGAAAGACCCGAACCACGTTATAGAGTTAGAACCGGACGAGATAAGCAAGACCTAACGTATGAGGAGGTACTGTCAAGATTTTGGATAGGAAGGAGCATGTCCCTACGCCAAGAAAGGTCATACCACAAGTTAAAGTTTTGTGGAGGAATCATGCTATAGAGGAAATGACCAGGGAATTGGAAGCGGAAATGAAAGCGAGGTATCCTCACCTTTTCAAACACTGTGCGTCGTCGTCAATTTCGAGGACGAAATTTCATAAGGAGGGAGGTTGTAAGATCCCAACTTATTATTAATGAAATTTAATTTTCTCTATTTATTATTTTGGAATAGTAAGGGTTGATTTGATTAATGTGGATAGTTAGGGTTAAATACACAAATATTTCAAAATAAGCAAGTGGTTATAAAATATTCATTGTTGTCGGGAATATTCGTTTGGTCGTGGAATATTGGTAATTGTCAGGGAATATTCGCATTTACCCAGTAGCGACCATGTGTGAGCCCTATAACTTGAAGCGATTGGATGAAGAAAACGACAAATATAAGTTGGTTAAAAATAACGCCGTAGTTGTTACCAGTTAATCTTTGTTGGAATACCCTATGGTTAAAACACACTATCACGTTGTTGAACAAGAGTACCTACGGTATTGCACCAATTATTGATTCTTACGTGAAGCAGCACTACTCAATAATTATTACGATAATTCTTGCTCGAAAGATTTTATTTTATTGATTCAATAATTGTTGCGTTGATATTTTATATTCTTTGTTGTTTCAATAATTGTCATTACACAAGATTTTCCATTATTGAGCAATAATTCATATTATCCGAATAATATTATTAGAAAACATTATTGGCAATGTCTAGAAAGTTTTGTCTAAGGAGAGGTTTGGTCACCTAATTGCAAGGCTTGATGGAGAGATCCTTATTGAAAGCCCCTCTTTCCTGAACCGCACTGGTTGTCAATATTGTGATTCTCGTAATATTATTTGTGAATAATTAATTATTGATTCATATGATGAGGAAAATATTGATTTTATATGGATATAGATGGAGAAAAATTTTAAAATGACAATTGTTGAAAATTAATATTTTATCTTTTTCGATAAAATAATTCATTTTAATATATTATTTTAATAATATATTGATGGTGATATTTTTACAATAAATTCATGGGTTATAAATAGATGAGGTGGAAGAGAGAAGATAGAATTGGAATCATTTAATAATTGTAAATATTTTAATGTATATATATATATATATATATATATATATATGTGTGTGTGTGTGTGTGTGTGTGGAAGAAGTGGTGGGGTAAGAGAAGAAAGTGGGAAGAGAGAGTTAGTGGAGAATTATGGGAAAGGAAGAAAGAAAGGGAAGAGAAGGAAATTAGAAAACTTATCCGTATCAGATTTTGGTCATTTTTCGTTTGGAATTTGGAAAAATTTCTTCAGTAAAGTTGTAGAGAATTCGATTTCAGTGTGAATGGATATAGAATTCGTATTTTTCTGATAACCGGTTTATTTTCTATGAATTGTTGAAGTTTCAGAAAATAAAATAATTTTTAAATGAGGCGAGCCCCACTTTTTGGTTGGTAATTGAATGCATGTACTGAATTGTTATTTTTCAAGAGTGGCATGCTGGTCTTTGATGGCTAGCATGCGTAGAATTTGTAATAATAAAAATATTATTTTATTATTTTAGTCTCCTTTGGCGTTCTAAGCATTTTCCTATAAATAGGTGCTTAGGTTAGAATTGAAAATCACACCAGAAACAAGTTTTCTTTCTCTCTAGATTATTGAGCGTATTTTTGTGAGTATTTTGATATTTTGAGAGTTCTTATTCAAAGGTAAGTTTCACAAGACTATATCCAAAATTCAATGGAAATACGGTTATTTTGAGGTAAGGATGTTATTTTCTTCTCAAATGATATTATTTCTTCAATATCATTATCTTTGAAATATTGGTTGGAACTTTTTATCAAATTTGGAACTTTTTTTTGTGTGGGGTTACTATTCATAAGTTACTATTCACGAGTTACTATTCATGAGTTACTTATTCACGAGTTACTATTCACGAGTACTATTCATGAAGCGTGAAGATGTTTTTGTGGAATTTCTATCTTTTGGTGTCGGAGTTACTATTCACGATATCGGCACTATTCACGATATCTGACCTATTCACGTATCAAGACTATTCACGAATACGAGACTATTCAATCAAAAAATGAAAAAAAAAAATTCGTCAAAATATCTATTCGGATACTAGCTTTGATTGTATCCATGTTTTGATCATTCTTGAATTTTACACCACTATGATTATTTTTGAGGTATTATTTTTGAACATGGATAAAACAAAGTACTAATCCTTAATCCTTAATCCTTGTCATTTTGTTTCACCGGATTCGTTTCTTTAAAAATATTTTCATCATCCTCGATCTCTTAAATGATGATATTATTGAATATCTTTGCCCGTAGTAGTGCAAAGATGAATGATTTCTGAAGAATATCTTTGGCACAGAGTGCAAAGATGAACAGTGTTGAGATGAACATGACCGAATCGATGAATATCTTTGGCACAGTAGTGCAAAGATGAACATTTGATTCTGATGTATATTGATTGATGTTATAGGGATAAAAGATAGACGATGAACTTTTAAATTCATACATAGAAGATAGTAGTTTGCATTCTCTACTTAACTCTTCTAATGAATTATTATTTCATTGCGAATATTGATTTAAAATTTGTTGTCTATTGTATTCTATTAGAATTTTCCTGTTGAAGACTAACGATAATTTGTTGTATATTATCTTAGTCATAATATTCTTTACTTGAGCTAGTTGAGCTCACCCTTTCCTTTTTGTTCCATTTTTCTCGTGGAGGCGAGAATATAAGCGAGTACAGTGTCTGGGGTATGGAATGAAGGTTCTAGAGAGAGTTGTTTAGTAGTCCTCACCATTTTGTAAAATAAAGTATCAATAAATGTGATGAGGATTTATTTGAGTATAGATATTGTCTAGAAGATAATATTTGTATTTAAACTCACGCTTTCTTGTTGTAATAATAAAGTTGTAGTTGTTTCTGTACCATGTATTGACAACTCAGAATGGGTGATGTATACCTATTTTGGGGGCGTCACATTATTAGTTTTGGAGATTGAAGCAACTTGGAGACCATTGAAGATCATGAGCGGGAGCTTGATGAAGATGGAGATTTGCTGACAACAGATTCTATTCTCTTCTCTTCTCTTACTTTTATCTTTTAATGTTTATTCAATTGTGAATTCTTGGTTTTAATTCATTAATCATGAACTAACTCTTTTATTAAGACTACAATTGAACATTTTATGTCTATGAATTAATTATTTGATTTATTCCAAGTATTTATGTCAAGGTGAATTGTTTATCATGTTTTGTGCTTATTAATTAATTATTTGATCAGTAATTACCTTGTTACTCTAGAAGGATTCGGGAGAGGAGATCTAGGGTTAGAACTAGACATGATAACATGTATGCTTAATTATTTGCATGATGAATAATTAGGATTGTGAATGGAATGGGAATATCTGTTCACTGCATGTAACACGTTGGGAATTGGAATTTAATGCTTTTAATTTAATTGTTTTGCATAGGAGTATAGCAAGATTAATTGGATTAAATAAAAGTTAATTGATCACTTGGAAAAGGTCTTTTGACACTTGGAATTCTTGTTAACAATTCTGTTGGGAGAATGCATATTATGATTTGATGTTTTAATGTATATGCTCATGATTATTTGTAAAGTCCTTCACGTAAGATATGTACAAGGACTTAGTGATAGATCAAATTTGTTAGGTTGATCTAAGCTCTTAACGTGTATCATTCTTTCATAGAATGTATAGATAGAAAGATCAAAGTTGTTAGGTTGATCTTGAGATGTAATAGATAGGCTTCGAAGAAGTTAGTGTATAAATCTGATCAACATTGCAGAAGTCAAGGCAGAAACGTAGAGCTTAGAAGATCGTAGTGTGCTCGTCTTGAAGGGCCTCTTCGGGAATCGTAGAGTGACCCCAATGTCTGTTGAACCAACTCAACGATCGTAATGTGCTAAAGGAAACATAGAATTTACAAGTCAACGATCGTAGAGTGCTCTCGGAATCGTAGATAGCTATAACTCAAGCAAGCGAAGATCGTAGTATGCAAAGGTTTAAGGAGAATCATAGTGCTCTCGGCTGATAACATCAGACCAGGCACCAAGACGACAAGTAACTATGATCTGGATCGTAGAGCATCTGTCTTCTGTCAGAGAACGTCGAGCCTCATGATTTATGTGGAAGACAGATTCCAACATAATAGGAATGGATTCTAAACGCTACAGTACTCATCAGTCCCAAAGACACAAGAAAATATCCTTAGTATGCAACAAAGAGGCGTATTGAAGAAGCTAAGAAAGTACCATTGGTAAGGGGGAAACACCTTTTCAGGTGTTAGGTGAGAAAGCAGTCTGCAGTGTCAGTGGGCCAGAATGCAGTTTCAGAAGATGTGCGGAAATGTCTCCATCAATTATCAGAAAGGTCAAACGCATTTAATGCCTCAACAGATGGATCCAACGGATAGTTTTTAAGATTACATATATGCAAATCAAGCAGATGAGAGAAAAGCAAGCAAGCATTAAAAAAACAACGTGAACAACTCTCAAGCTCAACTCTACGATCTGAGAATTAGCAAAGCTTGCTCAGCTACTCAGTTCTTACGAACAAGCGCTTAAACAACAATTGAGTAGCAACCATCAAGAACTCAACATCTATCAATCAACTGAAGAAGAGTACCAAGTCTGCTGGACTTGAAGAGTTCTAAGTGAACTGTAAGAGAGCCAAGTCTGCTGGACTTGAAGAGTTCAAGAGTACACTAAGAAGTTCCTAGACTGCTGGTCTAGAAGGAATCTGTGTGATTCAGAAGTTGTAAAAGACATCCTTAGTGGATATACTACTCGTTGAGTAGAAGAGTGGACTAGGAGCTTTAAGTGCTCTGAACCACTTAAAACGACTGTGTCTTTTACGTTCATAACTATAACTGCTATATCTATATGCATAACTCGCTATAATCGCTTCACTCTCATAACTCCACTGCTTTGTAAAGAAGATTAAAACAAACATAAATTCCGCTAAGTTTTAATCATCATCAAAGAACAAGTTTAAAAACGAAAAGATTGTTAAATATCTATTCAACCCCCCTTCTAGATAACTATTGTGTCAACTAGGAACTAACAATTGGTATCAAAGCAGGTTCTATTATACAGCTTATAAGCTTTAGTAGATCCAATGGCACACGTTAAAGCAAATCTAGAATCGGAGGCGCAAAACGAAGCCACCAATGTGTCTGAACAAGGATAAATTTGCAAACCGGAAAGTCGATGTGCAAGCTTACATGGACTCAATAGATGAATATCTATTTGAGACCATTCAAAATGGGCCCTATATTCCAACGAAGCTTGCACCAACCACTGATGATCCAAACAGAATACAAATCAAGGTTAAAGAAGAGTGGACAGACAACGACAAGAGAGCTGTCCAACTTGACAAAAAGGTCAAGAACATCCTGTTCCAATCCTCAGAAGACGATCTGTTTGAAAACGTTGTCAACAGCAACACAGCTAAGGAGGTTTGGGAAGCATTGTTGATCATGCACGAAGGAACTGAAGAAGTCAGAGAAAATAAACAATCTCTTCTGACACAGCAGTATGAGATGTTCGCTCATGTTCAAGGAGAGAACGTGACTGCCACCTTTGAGAGATTTAACGTTCTGCTCAACTCTCTACGAGCATATGGGAAGATCTATCCTAACAAAGATCTGATCATAAAGTTCATGATAGCCCTACCGAGCAAGTGGGATGCCAAAACCACTGCTATAAGAGAGTCAAAGAATCTTCACGAGATGAAAGTCCAACAGCTATATGGAAATCTCTTGACATACGAACTAGAGCTGACTCAACGAGCTGAAACCCTATCATAAGGAAGAAGGAAGGATAAGGGTGTTGCTCTCAAGGCAACTGAAAGTGCATCAAAGGTCAACACTAAGATTGACTCTGATTATGATGAAGACGATGATGAAGATCTTGCTATGTTGGTAAAAATACTGAGAAGATTCATGCGTCAAGGCAAAACCAGTAAGCCAAAGAAGGTCAGCAACTACAGCAGCCAAGAGCAAATAAATGATCTATACTACAACTGCAAGAAGCCTGGCCACTTCATTGCCAACTACAACAAACCTCTAAGAGAATAACTAAAGAAGAAACAGCATGCAAAGAAGGAATACAAAGGAAACAAAAGGCCTCAGAAGAGAGACAAAGGCCTTAGTAGCTGGAGCATCATGGAGCGATTCAGACAATGACTCCAATGCTAACTCCGGAGATGATGAAGAACCATAAATGGCTAATCTGTGCTTAATGGCCAAACATGAAAAGGACAAACAAAACCTCAACATTCATGATGTAAGTCTCGATGAGGTATTTGACTTCAACTCACCTGATGTAGACATACATGATTGAAGAACTGCACTGCATGGCATAACCACTGACCTACATCAATACATGAAGTGGTTCAGAGTTTTGTCAAAGGATCATTCACTTCTTCAAGAGGAGAAGAAGAAAGTTCAAGAAGTGCTTAAAACAACCCTTCTAAGTACTAATCTTCTCTCCAAGCTTGAGACTGAGAATGAAACCTTAAAACAGACAAACACACTCAATGCACAAAGAGAATCTAATCTAACCTCTAAAATTGAGAAACTAGAAAAGACTATCTCTGCATGGAATAAATCCTCATCATCCATGGACTCCCTGCTCTCTAGTCAGAGGAGCACATTCGACAGAACAGGCTTAGGCTTTGGGGAATCCATTCCAGAGCCATATGTGGAAAAGACAAAGGAAACTAGCACTAGTAATGCCTCAAGTTTTAGTAGAAGTATTACCTTTGTGAAATCCTCACAAAAGGAAGAACAAGTTCAACCTTGTCCTAATGTCTTCATTCATACTCAAAGGAGTAAAGGATCTCATGCTGGTCTGGGATTCATAAAAGAAAAGAGTAACCCAACCTCTACTATACGAATCAACTAGGAAGGTACAGTAGAGGTAAGGCATACTCATCACTATTTATGAAATCCAAGGACACGTGGAAGAATGAGAATCAATTTAACAGAAGGACAACTAAAGAACCACACACGTCCAAATGGTGGATGAATCATCATACACACACAGGCATGCATCATACTAGATGTTTTATATTCAATAAATATGGTCACAAGGTTGCTAAGTGTTATTATAATTCCATGCATGTAAGACCCAAGATTAAACAGATTTGGGTCCCCAAAGGCTCTAACAAAGAAGGACCCATGCAAATATGGGTACCAAAATGAAGGTTCAATATTTTGACAGGAAAAGAGCTCCACGATCATCACATGGTATCTGGACAGTGGATGCTCAAGGCACATGACCGAGAACAAAGCCCTCTTGTCTAACTACATAGAGAAGGAGAGTCCCTCTGTCATCTTTGGAGACAACGGCTCGGGCAAGACAAGAGGATACGGCTCTGCTGGCAATGGTGCAGTATGTTTCAGCAAGGTAGCATATGTAGAAGGTCTCCAACACAACCTTCTAAGCATCAGTCAACTCTGCAACAAGGGTCATCAAGTGACATTCCTCAACAACCAATGTCAAGTCAGAGATTTTAAGACATCTGCTGTAAAGCTAACCGGGACAAGAGAAGGAAATGTTTACACAGTGGATCTTGGTCAACTAAGCTCAGATGAGACAATATGTTTTCTGGCAAAAGCATCTAAAGAAATGAGCTGGCTATGGCATAGACAGTTGTCTCACTTAAACTTCAAGAACATGTCTAAACTGGCATCAAAAGATCTCGTAGCTGGCCTACCTAAGTTCAACTTCGTAAAAGAAAGGCCATGCAATGCCTGTCAGCTTGGAAAGCAAACCAAAAGCTCATTCAAAAGCAAAACTTCCAACTCTATTGACAAGCCCCTGCAGTTGCTTCACATGAATCTATTTGGGCCAATTCCAACAACTAGTCTTGGAGGAAAAAGATACTCTCTAGTTATAGTCGACGACTACACCAGATTCACATGGGTATTCTTCCTAATTTCAAAGGATGAAACGAGCTCCCAGTTAATCAAGATGTTCAGATTGGTGATGAACGAGAAAGGAGAGAAAATCAAGGCCATAAGGAGTGATCATGGCAGAGAATTCGACTTCTCAGAAATGGACCAGTTCTGCACAGACAATGGGATCAGTCATAACTTCTCAGCTCCACGAACTCCTCAACAAAATGGAGTAGCTGAAAGAAAGAACAGAACCTTGATAGAAGCTGGAAGAACTCTACTTGCGGCAATGACTCATCTCGCTGAATACTTCTCGGCGAGTAAGTCATCAACAACTGCATGCTACACGCGCGAATGATCATTGATACACTCTATGATCAAGAAGACGCCCTACGAACGATGGAAAGGAAGAAAGCCAAGTGTCAGCTACTTTCATGTCTTCGGCTGTGCATGCTACATTCTCAACAATGGAAAGCGATGCTGACAAAATTTCATTGAAGTCGGACGAAGGAATCTTTCTTGGATATGCCACAGACAGTAAGGCTTACAGAGTGTTCAACAAAAAGACACTGAGTGTTGAAGTCTCAATTCATATCATCTTCGATGAAACAGACTCAGACAACATAGTGCTTCAAGACACTACGACCGATTGTGCAGACACTGCGAATGAAATCGTCGAGCCCAACACTATAATCATAGTGCCAGATAGTGAAATCATTGAGCAACAAAATGAGATCGTAGAGAGGTCTATGCAAGACAGTGACCTCCACAACAAGAAATAGAAATAGATCTTGAAGACTTAAGACAAAAAGGCATCAGGACAGATGTCCCAACCGGTAACAGATGGGCTAGAGATCACACTCAGGATCTAATTATTGGAGATCCGAGTGCTAGAGTCAAAACAAGAGCTGCTACTCAAAATGAATTCTTTTATCAAAGCTTCCTATCTCAAACAGAACCAAAGAAGATAGAGAATGTTATGGAAGACTCCAGTTGGATAGAAGCCATGCAGGAAGAACTCAACCAATTTGAACGAAGTAAAGTATGGAGATTGGTACCAAGACCAAAGAGTCATCCTGTCATTGAAACCAAGTGGGTCTTCAGAAACGAAATGGATGAAGATGGAGTTATAACAAGGAACAAAGCAAGATTAGTGGCAAAGGGCTATTCTCAAGAAGAAAGCATCGACTACAATGAGACATTTGCACCTGTTGCCAGACTAGAAGCAATTAGAATCTTTCTTACCTTTGCTGCTCACATGAAGTTCAAAGTCTTTCAGATGGATGTCAAAAGTGCATTCCTAAATGGAGAACTCCAAGAAGAAGTCTATGTAGAGCAACCTCCAGGTTTCATCAATCCATCTCTTTCCAATTATGTTTATAGATTAGACAAAGCCTTATATGGTCTTAAACAAGCACCTAGAGCATGATATGAAACACTAACTAACTTCTTAATTGAAAATGGGTTTACTAGAGGTAGAGTAGATACCACACTGTTTCTTAGAAAGCATAAAGACAAAGTCTTATTAGTTCAAATATATGTTGATGACATTATTTGTGGTTCTACTAACGAAAAGTTATGCAAGAGATTCTCTAATCTGATGCAGAGCAAGTTTGAAATGAGCATGATGGGTGAAATTTGAATTTCTTCCTTGACTATGCAAGTAAAAGCGGTGATGAAGGAATTTTCATAAACCAAGCCAAGTACATCAAAGACTTACTCAAGAAGTATGGCATGGAATCAGCCTCTCCCATGAAAACACCAATCGCTCCTGTAACCAAGCTTGACAAAGATGAAAAGGGTAAAAGTATTGATATAACTCAATACGAGGTATGATAGTTCTCTTTATACCTAATCGCCAAGAGACTGGACATAATGTTTGCAACATGCATATGTGCTAGATTTTAGGCTAACCCTAAAGAGTCACATTTATCTGCTTTGTAAAGAGGATCTTCGGTATCTCGAGGGTACACCTTACTTGGGGCTTTGGTACCCCAAGGAATCCTCATTTGAACTAACGGGATACACAGATCTTGATTTTGCAAGATGCAAAATAGATAGAAAAGAGTACCGATGGCACTTTGTCAATTACTAGAAATGACTTTGTCTGGTTTAGCAAAAAGCAAAACTCAATGTCTACTTCAACTGTAATTTGAATACATTCTTTGGCTTTGGCATTCTTTGTGCTTTCGAGATCCTATGGATGAGAAATCGACTAGTGACTATGGGTTTGATTTCAAATCTATTTCCATTCAATTGTGATAACACAAGTGCCATAGCAATAACTCATAATCACATTATACATTCTAGGACTAAGCATATTGAAATAAGGTATCACTTCATTAGGGATCATGTGCAAAATGGAACTATATCTTTACAATATATCCCTACTGAAAATCAACTTGTTGATGTTTTTACAAAACCTCTAGATGAATCCAGATTTAATAAGTTAATAAGTGAGCTAGGCATGCTAAATCTACAACCATAAAATATATGCTCTGGATTGTGCTAACCATAACAGATACAAAGGCTGAACTCAAAATCAAAGACATGATCAAGGGAAGTCCACGATCGTAGAGCTGAAGAGACAACCACCTCAACGATCGTAGCAAAGACTCAACCATCGTAGAGCAGACTCAACGATAACAAAAGCCCCATCAACAAAGCAAGAGTAAATCCTGTGATGATAAGCTTCAAAATATAGCAATCCCTCTGATAAGCGCCTCAGGAACAAACCTAACCCTTGACCCACTTCAAGAGGTTGGCCCTTCCTAAGTTATCTTAAAAGAATGTTATGACAAAAACTCATCACAAAGACCCGAACAGACTCGACGTTCGTAGATCAGACTCGACAAATACAAAGCATTCAACGATCACTAAACTACTTCAACGATCGTAGTCCTCCCTAAGGACACCTCAGCTCTGAAGGAGCGAGGGCAAATCGAAGACAATCCTTATCGATCAAAATCGTCGAGAGGCAAAGCAAAAAGTCGACACCTGTCCCACTAAGTGAAAAAGAAGAGAGGGAAGTTACAAGTACAAAATGAAATCGTATTTTTGAAATCAGAAGTTCAAAAGATCATCTCTCTCATTCTCTCTCAAAGTAAAAGCCCTAAATTGAGAATAGCTCAGTCAAATCTCTCTTCCAACAACAAAATTAATGGTGGCATCTAGTGTTATCTCAGGCTACAGACTCTGTTTTGACAAGTTCAAAACAGCTCAACCTAAATTTCACAAGACTCAAGGCGCCTTGAAGAAGGCGGTCTCAAGAGGCTTTGGCAGCAGACACTGCTGATATATCCCAAACTGGTGAAATAATTCTACATGAATGGTGTGTTCAAACACGACACCATCACTACGAGAGTAAGGAATGTGGAAATCAGTCTGAAGGCTGAAGACACCAACCTTGCCCTAGGTCTCAAAAATGAAGGGCATCCGTGCATAGATAACATGGGTTTCCAAGAAGGACTGAAAAGAATGCATCACAAGAAACTCCCATCTATGAAAGGTTACAAGAAGAAGGAGTTCCCACAGAGATATAAATTTTTAGCCGATATTATTGGGAAATGTATATGCTGCAAGAGCTCAGGTCATGACTCAGTAAATGAAGTATAACTTAAGCTCATGACTGCCATGAGTTATGAAATACAACTCAACTACGGAGCCCTATTGCTCGACTGGATTGGCAAGTGGATTACCAACTCAACAAAGTCAAAAATTCCTCAAAATATGCTATATGGGCGATTCATAAGCATTATTTTATAGTCTGCCCTGGGTGACAAAATTGGGGATGAAGAAGGAGAAGCTATCAACCCAAATAGGCGAATGACCCAGCAGCTGTTTGAAAATTGGAAGAGGAACCCAGCTGAGTATGTTCGAATGATGATAGAATCCAGTGGAAGAGCTGGGGATCTGAAGGACTCAAGCTTTCCAGGAAACATGTCTGTGGTCAGGGAGATCGAAGAAGAAGAAGAAGAAATCAACAAAGAAGAACCCTCTATCCTTGCCAGAAAAAGCAAGGGTAAGAGGAAGCTAAGGGCTAGACTGGTAGAAGAGCCTCAAGGATCTACCACTAATATACCTGCAGAGTCCTCTAATATAGAGACTCTGAGGATGCTAAGAAGAAAGCAGCAGCAAGATGAGGCAGATGAGAATCAAGCTACCATATCCTAGATCCTGAAAAAGAACAAAGTTGGTCATAAGTCCAAAAGGCCATCAGTCACCTCAATCGTAGAGTCTCTACTATTCGTATAGACCAGACCAAGCATGACAGGCAAGGAGGTAGCTGCTTCAAGCATAGTGGCTGTTGAATAGGACAAAACTGAGAATCAAGAAAGTCCTAAAACTGTGGCTAAGCCTAGCAAATCAAGGAGAAAGCTGGTTAAGAAGTACATTCTTGAAAATGAAAAAGTGCTCAAGAAGGAAGCAAAGACTATGGTTGCCAAGAAGGAACTGTCCAGAGCAAGTCAAGAGGACGTTGCTCCAGCTGAGGGGGAGATCCCTGAAATTCTCATGATAGAGAATACACCAGCTGAGGGGGAGATGCCTGAAGCTCAAGAAGAATCTCCACTTGAGGGGGAGCTATTGATCGAACAGAAGGATGATCAAGTTGAGGGGGAGCCTCAAGATATCTCCATGGCAGAAGATGATGTCCCTGCCAGAAATGAAGAGGAACCAGTAAATGATCATCAAGAGCCCATTGAGATAATGGAGTCCTCCAATGAAGAAAGAGAAGAGGAAAAAGATGATGATGACCTTCAGATCACTGGTGTGGACAGAGATGGGTATAGAAGCTATCTCTATAATCAGATGTTCTCATACCTACCCATGATGCCATACCATCAAGCCCAAATCCTAAACTCTTGGGATCACATGTTCTGGAGTTTCAAAGAGTATCCAGCCATCTCAGTGTTGGCTCATGGATTCCCAGGGAGATTTAACTTTTTCAAGAAGTTGATCACCAACAAATCTTCCTCAAAGGATAAACTTGAGGTACTGTCTATCCTTACCAAATTCAGAGTTAATCACTTACCATCATCTTCATTTAGCTATTTTTATGATTTCCCACGAGGGTTAAAAGTGATTCTTAATCCAGTAAATCTATTTCCAATTGCAGAATCCCAAAATTCTGTAACTGAGGAACCAAATGCAGTCAACCTCATTTTGCTCCCCCAAACCACCACCTCTACGATTCCTGACTCTAGCCCCATCATAGAGTCCTAAATTAAAATCGTAGAGCCACATAATTCAAACATAGAAACTCAGGCCCCTCCATCAGACATACCATCCTCCTTCTCCAATGACTATTTTAGTCTTGATCTTGCTCTCTACTCCCTGTAAGATCAATCCCAGAAAAAATCCCCTCCAACCAACAATCCTTAAACCAATGATACTTTTCCAAATTTGCCCACCAAAGATGACTTGAATGAAGTGTCTAAGAACATGGTCAAAAACATTGAAGAAAGCCTGGACACTCACTCAGACCTCATTCATCTCCGGCTGAATCAAATGATCACTGCTGCAAATAATATCTCTAGCACTCTAAATGTTGAGCTTACAAAGAAGCTGAGGGAAATTATCCAAGAAATTCTTAAGAGCATGAAGGACAGAGATGAAATTCACTTCCAGATTGCCACCAAGCAAAGAAAGGCTGTTCTTGAAATGCAGAAAAATCAAGAAGTTCAAAATCAACTTATGCTGAAGAACATCATCAACTTGAAAGCCTCAGTCCAAGAATTCCAGAAATCTTATGTCAATCAGGAACGACAGAATGATATTGTTCTGACTGCCCTCCGAAACAAAGAAGCTCGATCTGAAAAATAGATCAAGGAAAGTCGAGAGGACATTGCTCAGACACAAAGCCAACTGAACGAGCTTGTTCAAGGAGTGAATCGACTTTGTTCAGACATTCGAACCCTTGATGCTGACATAAATGGGGAGAATAAAGGGAAAGGAGTTCAAGGAGCACAGGGAGATCAGGGTAGAGGCAGAGGAGGTCAAGGAAACCAAGAAAGGGGAAGAGGACAATTTTCACGAAGCCCTCCTGCAAGACAGTTCCACCAACAGACTGCACGATCAAGCAATCAGACTCAACGATCTGATCAGCAGGAAGTCTTGATGGCTCAGCCTTTAAGAAATCAATGGCCAAATACTAGCTCACCAAATGTGACCACCACAGGCCTAAGAATGCCAATTGGAGATCCAACATTCATGAATAGGCATGATCACAACCCGATAGTAAGTCCGAGTGAAATTGAGGAAGAGTTAGCGTAAGAGATGAAACTAGCGAGAAAAGAAGAATTTGAGAGAGTATGCCAACCCACCTCCACGAAAAAGGACAAAGAAATAGCGATAAGTGTAAACTTTAATTCTTATTGATGTAAAGCTAAAACTACAATATCTCTTTAACATCAATAAATTCATACTTATTCTCTAGAAATTTCAATTTACTCACCGAATACTAAGTCATGTTTAAATTTCCCCAAAATGCATCTAGACACTAATAAATCATGACAACAAATCTCCTTGGTTATGTCAACATCAAATAGGGGGAGATTGTTGGGAGAATGCATATTATGATTTGATGTTTTAATTTATATGCTCATGATTATTTGTAAAGTCCTTCACGTAAGATATGTACAAGGACTTAGTGATATATCAAATTTGTTAGGTTGATCTAAGCTTTTAACGTATATCATTCTATAAAGAAATGTATAGATAGAAAGATCAAAGCAGTTAAGTTGATCTTGAGATGTAATAGATAGGCTTCGAGGAAATCAGAGTGTATAAATCTGATCAACATTGCAGAAGTCAAGGCAGAAATGTAGAGCTTAGAAGATCGTAGTGTGCTTGCCTTGAAGGGCCTCTTCGGGAATCATAGAGTGACCCCAATGTCTATCGAACCAACTCAACGATCGTAATGTGCTGAAGGGAACGTAGAGTTTACAAGTCAACGATCGTAGATTTCTCTCAAAATCGTAGAGAGCTACAACTCAAGCAAGCGAAGATCGTAGTATGCAAAGGTTTAAGGAGAATCGTAGTACTCTTGGCTAATAACATCAGACCAGGCACCAAGACGACAAGTAACTAGGATCTGGATCGTAGAGCATCTGTCTTGTGTCAGAGAATGTCGAGCCTCATAATTTATGTGGAAGACAGATTCCAACATAAGAGGAATGGATTCTAAACGTTGCAGTACTCACCAGTCCCAAAGATACAAGAAAATATCCTTAGTATGCAACAAAGAGGCGTATTGAAGAAGCTAAGGAAAGTACCATTGGTAAGGGGGAAAACATATTTTCAGGTGCTAGGTGAGAAATCAGTCTGCAGTGTCAGTGGGCCAGAATGCAGTTTCAGAAGATGTGCAGAAATGTCTCCATCAAAGATCAGAAAGGTCAAACGCATTTAATGCCTCAACGGATGGATCCAACAGATAGTTTTTAAGATCACATATATGCAAATCAAGCAGATGAGAGAGAAGCAAGCAAGCATTAAAAAAATAACGTGAACAACTCTCAAGCTCAACTCTATGATCTGAGAATTAGCAAAGCTTGATCAGCTACTCAGTTCTTACGAACAAGCGCTTAAACAGCAACTGAGTAGCAAACATCAAGAACTCAAAATCTATCAATCAACTGAAGAAGAGTACCAAGTCTGCTGGTCTTGAAGAGTTCTAAGTGAACTGTAAGAGAGCCAAGTCTGCTGGACTTGAAGAGTTCAAGAGTGAACTAAAGAAGTTCCTGAGGCTGGCACGGGTCAGAAGGAATCTGTGTGATTCGTGAAGTTGTAAAAGACATCCTTACTGGATATCCTACTCATTGAGTAGAAGAGTGGACTAGGAGCTTTAAGTGCTCTGAACCACTTAAAACGACTGTGTCTTTTACGTTCATAACTATAACTGCTATATCTGTCATAACTGCTATAACTGCCTCACTCTCATAACTCCACTGCTTTGTAAAGAAGATTAAAACAAACACAAATTCCACTAAGTTTTAATCATCATCAAAGAACATGTTTAAAAATGAAAAGTTTGTTAAATATCTGTTCAACCCCCCCCCCCCCCTTCTAGATAACTATTGTTCCAACTAGGAACTAACAAATTCAGTAGGCATAATAATTAGGATAATTGGATAATTAGTTTATAGTTTATAATTGAGGATATTGTAGTCTTAACCTTTATTTATTTGAATTCATTTATAAAGCAATTCAGTTTAATTAGTTAATTTAGTTTTCTTAAATAGAAAAATCACGATTTGAGATTGTTTAAATAAAATTAGTTTGGTTAAGAACTAGTACTTGGTGATTTTTATTAAATAATTCCTCGTGGGAACGATAATCTACTTTCACTTTATTACTTGTTGACCGTGTATACTCGCACGTATTCATTGATTGTGAAATCGACCAACAAGATTTTGGCGTCGCTGCCAGAGAATTAGTTTAATAATTTTGCCAATATTAATTTTTATCAAATTAGTTTTAATTTAAACGTTTTTTTTCTTTAATTCTCTTTCTATTTTTTTTTCTTTCTTTTCAGGTACCATGGCGGAATTTAATTAGTAATGGCCGAATACGAGAATGACTCAGCCAAGGGAAGCGGAGAATGATAGACTCGCGCAACACTTTCTGCATTATCAGCACAAATTGAGACACTTTCGAAGAGGGTCGACGCTTTTGAAGCTCAACATCGTCAAAGTGTGGCAATTACTTGTGATTATTGTGCTGGAAATCATATGAGTCATCAATGCACCACCAGTTTCGAGTTGGTACTGTATGGTGGTGATTACCCCAATAATTATATCTATCCCAACAACTATTATCAGGATTGGGGGTATCACCCGGATTTTTCATGGAGCCATACTCATCAAGATCAATTTTATGCTCCAAGCCCAACATACCCACCGGATTTCTCGTGTCCACCTCCACTACAACAGGAAGAACATTCAAATTTGGAGAAAGCTTTGTCCAAGTTCATTGCTTCAGGTGAGGAGTAGAGGATTAATCGAGAGATATTGAGTCAAAATTTTACGAACCAAATGGAACAACTAACCAATGCCTCGAACATTTGTCCTCAATACACTTGGCCCTATGACATGGATTCCGAGACTGATGGAGAGCCCGAACAAAATCTACAACTAGATGTGCCACGAGATATTGAAAGAGAGGAAACAATTGGGAACCAAGAAAAGGAGATCGATGAAGATTTAACTGTAAGATTCAACGAAGATGAACTGAATTCATTAGTATCCCATGTGCCACCTCCAGCAAAGTTCAATAATCCGGGCAGTTTTGCAAAACCATGCCCAATTGGCAGTCATGTCGTCGGCAAAGCTCTTTGTGACATAAGAGCTAGTACAGTTGTGGAGTCATGGTGGGATGAAAAGGAGAAGATAAAGGAAGATTCCATTATGTTTATTAAGCTTCAATGCCCTAATCTGATTATCAACATAATGGAGAAAACACCTAGTTTTTGGACATTCTTAATGGGGAACCTATCTACAAAGAGCATGTTAGGTGACTTTAATTCAAGGGCCTTTACTAATTGGAACCTCCCAAAAGAGACATTGCTACTGATGGATGGAGGATTCCTCAATTTTCGTAGGGGAATTGGATAGAGAATTGAAGAAGTCAGGCTGAGACTATAAAACAAACGCTTAATGGGAGGCAACCCAAGTTTAATTTTTATTAGTTTTTATTAGGTTTTATATTAGTAGTTTTGAATTTGTATAGGATTTAATAAAATTGTTTCTATCATGGTTTACAGGTTATTCAAGTCAAATTCAAGTGTGGTGCCCAATTTGTTCCATGTGTTTAGTCTATTCTCCAAACTTAGTGGACAAAGTAGAAGATTGCTATATTTTCAGGGAAGTCCTCTGCTTTACTTTTTTTATATTTCAGCCATTGAGGACAATGTCTAGTTTAAGTTTGGGGGCATTTTAGTGTCGTACTTCATATAGTTAGTTATCTGCATGGTAGTTCATTTTTTTATGTGTTAGCATTGTGTTTTTTTTAGGTTACATATAATACATGGTAGTTATTTGCATATTCATATATGTGTTGCATTAGTATGTGTTCATGTAGTATAATTGCATTTTTTTTGCATGAATATGTGTGATCGGTTGGTGTGGTCTTAGCTCGGCCTATGATAAGATTGGTTTTGCATGTTAACTTGAATAGTGTTGATAATTGATGATGAGTTCTAATTTTAATCATGATGATAATCTGAGTCTGTCTTAAACTTATGTAACTGGTTAGCACTTAAAGTTTAACTGTTTTAATCCACTTGGTTCAAGGGTTTCATAATTTGTTTCTGAGGGAAAATCTTGGTTAAAATTTAAGGAAATTAGTGAACTGGCGGTAAAGGTTGGAATGACGTAAAAGCTTGAGTTTGGGGGAATCTATGGGGTATATATATACAAAATAAAATTGAAAAAGAAAAGAAAATGAAAAAAAGAAATGATGAAAAGAAAAAAAATAGAAAATCCAGAAAAAGAAAAAAAATGAATAAACACCGTGGCATGCTTGTCTAGTTTTGTGGCCTTTGCTACTTGAGTAAGTAAGCCCGCGGGGATTGTCTTTACACCTAGTGTCCTAAGGTCTTAATGGCTTGGGAGTCATTGGTCGAAATCTCGTTAAGGTAACACTGAAAAGCCTAAGGGAATAAGACATTGCACAGCCATGAGAAAAATAAAAAAATGAATAAAACATGAGAAAGAGCAAAAATGCCCTCGTGGTTGAATAAAAGTATAAATAAATCTTGTATTTATCCTTAGACTTGGTAATTGCTTAGTTTTAACTGGAGTTGTCATGTTCACAAAAGTAATTGAATTGGAACTAAAATTTTCCTTCTAAGAAGTTTGTTATGTGATTATCTTGAGCTGTGGTTGGTTAGAATGGTTAACAAGCACACACAAACAACATGGGTGATGACTAGTTTGGATTGACTAATTGGTTAGAGTTATGGATTTTGACTTGATTGGATATATTGTTTGAGTATCAATGGTATCTTTGAGGCCTGTTGCTATATATCATACTGATTTATTATTGGGTTCGTAGGTATATTACGAAGTAGATCATACATATGCATTCATGTAGTTTAGTTCGGTTGTTTATTTTTAGTTCTTTTGTATTTTTGCTTGAGGACAAGCAAATGTTTAAGTTTGGGGGTATTTGATGAGTGAGTTTTATACACATGAATTGAGTGCGTTTGAGCATAATCTTTTGGATATTTTTAAGTGTTTGTGTCTATTTATGCATGTTTTACGTTGTTTTGTAGAAATTGGGACAAAAGTTACTTGGATCGACGTTTGGGGTTGCTAGATTCGCGTTTTCGGCTTATCGTTTACACAATAGTCACTTCAGAGCCAATTTGAGTATTTCTCTGGACCTTATTTCGAAAAACTTAAAGAATGAAAGTTGTAGATCTACGTCTCTTCTTTCCGGAACATCTTAAATCATCGAAATCGGAGTTTGGACGAAGAAGTTATGGCCATTTTCCAAAGGACGTTGGAGCAGAAAATTTCCAAAAAAGGGACCAGCGTCGGGGCGCCCAAACAAGGCCTATGCCCAGCGTCGGGGTTCTAGAAGGTAGTGTGCCAGCACCGTGCCCAGCGCCGGGGGCTGCAGAAGGGATTGGTGAGGCTTGGACGCGTTTTGGGGCGAATTTTAACACTTTTCTGACTCCATATTGGATTAGGTTTGTTCCTGAGCTAAAAATTGGACTTGTAACCTATAAATAAATGATGTAAGGCATAAAATAGGGGAGATTTACATAGATTAGATTAGATATACACTTCTTTAGATTAGAACATAAACCCTAGTTCTTATTAGTTTTGGAGATTGAAGCAACTTGGAGACCATTGAAGATCAAGAGCGGGAGCTTGATGAAGATGGAGATTTACTGACAAACAGATTCAATTCTCTTCTCTTCTCTTACTTTTATCTTTTAATGGTTATTCAATTGTGGATTCTTGGTTTTAATTCATTAATCATGAACTAACTCTTTTATTAAGACTACAATTGAACATTTTATGTCTATGAATTAATTATTTGATTTATTCCAAGTATTTATGTAAAGGTGAATTGTTTATCATGTTTTATGCTTATTGATTAATTATTTGATCAGTAATTACCTTGTTACTCTAGAAGGATTCGGGAGAGAAGATCTAGGGTTAGAACTGGACATGATAACATGTATACTTAATTATTTGCATGATGAATAATTATGATTGTGAATGAAATGGGAATATCTGTTCACTGCATGTAACACGTTGGGAATTGAAATTTAATGGGTTTAATTTAATTGTTTTGGATAGGAATATAGCAAGATTAATTGGATTAAATAAAAGTTAATTTATCACTTGGAAAAGGCTTTTGACACTTGGAATTCTTGTTAACAATTCATTAGGCATAATAATTGGGATAATTGGATAATTAGTTTATAGTTCATAATTGGGGATATTGTAGTCTTAACCTTTATTTATTTGAATTCATTTATAAAGCAATTCAGTTTAATTAGTTAATTTAGTTTTCTTAATTAGAAAAATCACGATTTGAGATTGTTTAAATAAAGTTAGTTTGGTTAAAACTAGTACTTGGTGATTTTTATTAAATAATTCCTCATGGGAATGATACTCTACTTTCACTTTATTACTTGTTGATTTTGTATACTTGCACGTATTCATTGATTGCGAAATCGACCAACAACAACCAAACGAATATTCCCCGACAACAATGAATATTTTTTAACCACTTACTTATTTTGAAAAATTTTCACATTTCACCCATAACCAAAAAATTATATCAAATTAACACCTTATTATTCACAATAATAATTAGAGGAAATTCAATTTTATTTATAAAAAAATTGGGGTCTTACAACCTCCCCTCTTTATGAAATTTCGTCCTCGAAATTGACGTACGTACCTAGTGTTTCGAAAAGGTGAGGATACCTCGTTTTCATTTTTGATTCCAACTCCTAAGTCATTTCTTCAATAGCATGGTTCCTCCACAAAACCTTAACTTATGGTATAACCTTGGTGCGTAGGACATGCTCTTTTCTATCCAAGATCTTAACAGGTACCTCCTCGTACGTTAAATCTTCGGCTATCTCGTCTGGTTCTAACTCAATAATGTGGTTTGGGTCTTTCACATATTTACATAGCACAGATATGTGAAAAACATTATGAACACGAGACATGTTTGGAGGTAATGCGAGTCTATATGCCACATTTCCTATTCGGTCAAGAATTTCAAATAGACCAACAAATCGTGGATTGAGTTTTCCTCTCTTCCCAAATCTTGTAACTCCCTTCCATGGTGCAGCACGTAACAATACATGATCCCCAATATTAAATTTCACGTCCTTTCGATGAAGATCCGCATAACTTTTTTATCGATCATGTGCCATTTGTAAACATTGTCGAATCGTTTGAATCTTTTCTGTAGTTATGCGTACCAATTCTGGTCCCAACAATGTTGTTTATCCCACCTCATCCCAGCATACTGGAGAGCGACACTTTCGTCCACACAATGCTTTAAATGGAGCCACGCCTATACTTGCCCCATAACTGTTGTTGTTGGAGAATTCCACCAATAGTAGGTACTTATCCCAACTCCCTTTGAAATCTAGGACACGAAGTCTTAATAGATCTTTAAGAGTTTGAATAGTCCTCTCTGATTGCTTGTCCGTTTGAGGATGGTATGCCGAACTGAATCGTAAATCTGTTCCCATAGCTTTCTGCAAGCTAACCCAAAATCGTGAAGTGAATCTTGAGTCACGATCCGAAACAATGGATACTGGCATGTCATGCAATCTCATAATCTCATTCACGTACATATGAGCAAGACGTTCAAGGGAATAAGTCTCCCGTATAGGCAAGAAATGGGCAGAATTGGTTAATCTATCAACAATAACCCAAATTGCATCTATGCCTTGAGAAATCTTGGGAAGACCCGTAAAGAAATCAATAGTAATGTGTTCCCACTTCCATTTCAGAATCTCAAGTGGTTGCAATGGACCCTTTGTCACTTGATGCTCCGCCTTTACACGTTGACAAGTTAAACACCTCGAGATAAACTCCACGATCTCTCTCTTCATATTGCTCCACCAAAATGTATGTCGAAGATCAT
This sequence comes from Panax quinquefolius, assembly GCA_020205615.1. Classification (NCBI taxonomy): domain Eukaryota; kingdom Viridiplantae; phylum Streptophyta; class Magnoliopsida; order Apiales; family Araliaceae; genus Panax; species Panax quinquefolius. Next base: position 124,720,793 of record CM035167.1, read on the forward strand.
AATACATTTTGGTACTCCCAGGATGGATTGCAAACGGTGTGTTGTGTGCCTCCATCATGATTTTATGCTTCAAGTCAAAATCATTAGGAACACAAAGTCTGGAGTTGACTCGAAGTATTCCTTCTTCATCAATTCTTGCTTCTGGAATAGCACCTTCTTTCACTTTCTTCTTCATACGCATCAGCTCCATGTCCGTAGCTTGAGCAGCTTTAACTTTATCGATTAAAGTCGGTTCTACTCGTATGCTTGATATCATCACGTGGGTACTTGGAGAATTTACCTCTATCTCCATCCTTTGCAAGTCATACAAAATGGGCCTTTGTGTTAACAACATTGCACTCGTACCCGCATATGATCTTCTACTCAACGCGTCAGCTACTACGTTTACTTTTCTAGGATGATATGGATGGTATGATCATAATCTTTCAATAGCTCGAGCCAACGTCGTTGCCGCATGTTGAGTTCCTTATGGGTGAAGAAATATTTGAGGCTTTTATGATCTGTATAGATCTCCAGTTTCTCCCCATACAGGTAGTGTCTCCAGATCTTCAACGTGAAAATGACTGCTGCCAACTCCAAATCATGAGTAGGATAATTCCTCTCATATTCTTTGAGTTGTCACGAGGCATAGGCTATGACTTTCTCATGTTGCATGAGAACACATCCTAACCCTTTGCCTGAAACATCGCTGTAGATAACAAATCCATCTGAACCAGATGGTATTATCAAAACAGGTGCCAAAATGAGTCTTCTCTTAAGTTCTTGAAAACTCTTCTCACAATCCTCGCTCCAACCAAATTTTGTATCTTTACGAGTCAGTTGAGTTAACGAAGTAGCGATTCAAGAAAATCCTTCCACGAATCTCCGATAATAACCAGCTAAGCCCAGAAAGCTACGTACTTCGGTCACCGACTTCGGTTGCTCCCAGCTTTGTATTGCTTCAATCTTCATCGGGTCAACAGATACTCCATGTTTTGACACCATGTGCCCAAGGAATGATACTTCCTCAAGCCAGAACTCACATTTCTTCAGCTTGGTATATAGCTTGTTTTCACGAAGCCTTTGCAGTACCAGCTTCAAATGGCGCTCATGATCTTCACGGCTTTTGGAATAGATGAGGATGTTATCAATAAAGACAACAACGAACTGATCCAAATATTCTTTGAACACACGGTTCATCATATCCATGAAAGTAGCAGGAGCATTAGTCAATCCAAAAGACATGACTAAGAATTCATAATGCCCATACCGAGTTCTAAAAGCAGTCTTTGGAATATCCTCAGTTTTAATCTTCAGCTGATGATATCCAAAATGAAGATCGATCTTTGAAAAGAATTGTGCTCCTTGCAACTGGTCGAACAAGTCATCAATGCGAGGTAGCGATACCTATTCTTGATGGTGACATGGTTCAATTCTCAGTAGTCAATACAAAGTCGCATACTCCCGTCTTTCTTCTTTACGAATAAAATAGGAGCACCCCAAGGAAATGTACTAGGACGAATGAAACCGATGTCCAACTACTCCTGAAGTTAGACCTTTAACTCCTGAAGTTCAATAGGAGCCATTCGATATGGGGTTTTAGAAATGGGCTTTGTACCAGGTTCAAGGTCAATAAAGAATTCAACTTCACATTACGGGGTAATTTAGAAGTTCTTCAGGAAATATGTCAGGAAATTCAATAACAACAGAAATTTTATTCAAATCTGACGTGTTTTTGTTCAAGTCCGTGACATGGGTTAAGAAAACTAACTCTAGAGGTTTGGTTGCTTGAATTCGCATAACAAGTTGGTTAGGAATATGAAAACTAACAACCTTACGGAAAAAAAATTAATTTTAGCATGATGAATGGTTAACCAATCAATCCCTAAAATCACATCAATTGCAAGTATTTTCAATGAAAACAGATCAGAAGGTAGTGTGATGGTTCCAACTTGAATCAAGCAAGATTTATAAACAGTAGATGTAATGAAAGTTTCTCCTAACGGAGTCTTTTCAGATAAGTCAAAGTCTAAAAATGGAATCTGTTGAGAGAATGCATATTATGATTTGATGTTTTAATGTATATGCTCATGATTAGTTGTAAAGTCCTTCAAGTAAGATATGTACAAGGACTTAGTGATAGATCAAATTTGTTAGGTTGATCTAAGCTCTTAACGTGTATCATTCTTTCATAGAATGTATAGATAGAAAGATCAAAGTTGTTAGGTTGATCTTGAGATGTAATAGATAGGCTTCGAAGAAGTCAGTGTATAAATCTGATCAACATTGCAGAAGTCAAGGCAGAAACGTAAAGCTTCAAAGATCGTAGTGTGTCTGCCTTGAAGGGCCTCTTCGGAAATCGTAGAGTGGTCTCAACGTTTGCCGAGCCAACTCAACGATCGTAGTGTGCTGAAGGAAACGTAGAGTTTACAAGTCAACGATCGTAGAGTGCTCTCAGAAATGTAGAGTTTACAACTCAAGCAAGCAAAGATCGTAGTGTGCAAAGACTTCAGAGAAATCGTAGTGCTCTTGGTGATAAAGATCGGATCAGTACACCAAGCGACAAGTCACCATGATCTGAATTGTAGAGTATCATCCGCTCTTGTGTCGACGTCGAGCCTCATAATTTGTGTGGAGATAGGTTCCAACAAAGAGGAATGGATTCTAAACATCTGCAAGATTTCACTCACGGTCCCAAAGATATAAGAAATATCTTTAGTATGCAACAAAGAAGCGTATTGAAGAAGCTAAGGAAAGTACCATTGGTAAGGGGGAAAACACCTTTTCAGGTGTTAGGTGAGAAAGCGATCTGCGGTGTCGATTAATGCAATGCGGTCACGGAAGATGTGCAAAAATGTCTCCATCAAAGAATAGAAAAGTCAAATGCATTTAATGCTTCAACGGATGGATCCAACGGATAGTTTTAAAGGTCACATATATGCAAATCAAGCAGATGAGTGTAAGAACGAGTAAGCATTGAACAAACAACGTGAACAACTCTAAAAGCTCAACTCTACGATCTGAGAAACTGCAAAGCTTGCTCACCACTTCTCGATTCTTTCAACAAGTGCTTAAACAAAGAATCGAGTAGCAACCATCAAGAACTCAACATCTATCAATCAATCTGAAGAAGAGTACCAAGTCTCTGCTGGACTTGAAGAGTTCTAAGTGAATCAGAAGAGAACCAAGTCTCGCTAGACTTGAAGAGTTCAAGAGTGAACTAAGAAGTTCCTGAGCTCACCGGTCTAGAAGGAATCTGTAATGTGATTCGAAGTTGTAAAAGACATCCTTAGTGGATTTCCTACTAGTTGAGTAGAAGAGTGGACTAGAGCTTTAAGTGCTCGAACCACTTAAAACGATCGTGTCTTTTACATTCATAACTATAACTGCTATATCTGCCATAACTGCTATAACTGCCTCACTCTCATAACTCCACTACTTTGCAAGAGAGATTAAAACAAACATAAATTCTGCTAAGTTTTAATCATCATTAACTAACAAGTTTAAAACGAAAAGATTTTTTAAATATCTATTCAACCCCCCGGCCCCCTTCAAGATAACTATTGTGCTACTAGAACTAACAATTGGTATCGAGCAAGTTCTATTATACGACCACAAGCTTTAGTAGATCCAATGGCACACGTAATGCTTAATCTAGAATCTGGAGGAGGCGTGAAGCCACCAATGTGCAACAAGGATAAATTTGCAAACCGGAAGGTCGATGCAAGCGTATATGGACTCAATAGATGAAGATATATTTGAGACCGCTTCAAAATGGGCCCTATATTCCAAACGGCTTGCACCAACCAACGACGATCCAAAATGAATACAAATCGAGGTTAAAAATAGAGTGGATGATAACCAGCGAGAGAGTCATCGAACTTGATAAAAAGGCCAAGAACATCCTGTTCCAATCCTTAGAAGACGATCTGTTCGAAAACGTTGTCAACTAGCAAAATAGCTAAGGAGGTTTGGGAAGCATTGTTGATCATGCACGAAGGAACTGAAGAAGTCAGAGAAAACAAACAATCTCTCCTGACACAGCAGTATGAGATGTTTGCTCATGTTCAAGGAGAAAACGTGAATGCCGCCTATGAGAGATTCAATGTTCTGCTAAACTCTCTATGAGCATATGGGAAGATCTATCCTAACAAAGATCTGATCATAAAGTTCATGAGAGCCCTACCGAGCAAGTGGGATGCCAAAACCACTGCTATAAGAGAGTCAAAGAATCTTCACGAGATGACAGTTCAACAACTATATGGCAATCTCCTGACATACGAACTGGATCTGACTCAACGAGCTGAAACCCTATCAGAAGGAAGAAGGAAGGATAAGGGTGTTGCTCTCAAGGTAACTGAATGTGCATCAAAGGTCAACACTGAGATTGACTCTGATTATGATGAGAACGATGATGAAGACTTTGCTATGCTGGTGAAAAGATTAAGAAGGTTTATGCGTCAAGGCAAATCCAGCAAGCCAAAAAAGGTCAGAAATTATAGCAGCCAGGAGCAAATGAATGATCTATGCTACAACTGCAAGAAGTCTGGCCACTTCATTTCCAACTGTAACAAACCTCTAAGAGAAGAACTAAAGAAGAAAACACATGCAAAGAAGGAATACAAAGGCAACAAAAGGCCTCAAAAGAGAGACAAAAGCCTGGTAGCTGGGTACCAAAATGAAGGTTCAATGTTTTGATAGGAAAAGAGCTCCACGATCACTACATGGTATCTGGACAGTGGATGCTCAAGGCACATGACTGGGAACAAAGCCCTTCTATCTAACTACATAGAGAAGGAGGGTCCCTCAGTCATCTTTGGAGACAACGGCTCAGGAAAGACAAGAGGATATGGCTCTGCTGGCAATGTTGCAGTATGTTTCAGCAAGGTAGCATATGTAGAAGGTCTACAACACAACTTTCTAAGCATATTTGGAAGATTATTGGGAGAATGTATATTATGATTTGATGTTTTAATGTATATGCTCATGATTAGTTGTAAAGTCCTTCAAGTAAGATATGTACAAGGACTTAGTGATAGATCAAATTTGTTAGGTTGATCTAAGCTCCTAACGTGTATCATTCTTTCATAGAATGTATAGATAGAAAAATCAAAGCTGTTAAGTTGATCTTGAGATGTAATAGATAGGCTTCAAAGAAGTCAGTGTATAAATCTGATCAACATTGCAGAAGTCAAGGCAGAAACGTAGATCTTCAAAGATCGTAATGTGTTTGCCTTGAAGGGCCTCTTCAAAAATCATAGAGTGGTCTCAACGTTTGTCGAGCCAACTCAATGATCGTAGTGTGTTAAAGGAAACGTAGAGTTTACAAGTCAACGATCATAGAGTGCTCTCAAAAACGTAGAGTTTACAACTCAAGCAAGCAATGATCGTAGTGTGCAAAGACTTCAGAGAAATCGTAGTGCTCTCAGCTGATAGCATCAGCCAGTCACCAAGGCGACAAGTCACCATGATCTGAATCGTAGAGTATCATCTGTCTTGTGTCAGAAAATGTCGAGCCTCATAATTTGTGTGGAGATAGGTTCCAACAAAAGAGGAATGGATTCTAAACGCTGCAGTACTCACCAGTCCCAAAGACATAAGAAATATCCTTAGTATGCAAAAAAGAAGTGTATTGAAGAAGCTAAGGAAAGTACCATTGGTAAGGGGGGAAAACACCTTTTCAGGTGTTAGGTGAGAAAGCGATCTGCGGTGTCGATGGGCGAAATGCGCTTCGGAAGATGTGTAGAAATGTCTCCATCAAAGAACAGAAAAGTCAAATGCATTTAATGCTTCAACGGATGGATCCAACGAATAGTTTTAAAGATCACATATATGCAAATCAAGCAAATGAGTGTAAGAACGAGCAAACATTGAACAAACAATGTGAACAACTCTCAAAGCTCAACTCTACGATCTGAGAAATTGCAAAGCTTGCTCAGATACTCAGTTCTTTCGAACAAGTGCTTAAACAGCAACTGAGTAGCAACCATCAAGAACTCAACATCTATCAATCAACTGAAGAAGAGTACCAAGTCTGCTGGACTTGAAGAGTTCTAAGTGAACTGTAAGAGAATCAAGTCTGCTGGACTTGAAGAGTTCAAGAGTGAACTAAAAAGTTCCTAGACTACTAGTCTAGAAGGAATCTGTGTGATTCAGAAGTTGTAAAAGACATCCTTAGTGGATTTCCTACTCATTGAGTAGAAGAGTGGACTAGGAGCTTTAAGTGCTCTGAATCACTTAAAACGACTGTGTCTTTTACATTCATACTATAACTGTTATATCTGCCATAACTGCTACAACTACCTCACTCTCATAACTCCACTACTTTGCAAGAGAGATTAAAACAAACATAAATTCCGCTAAGTTTTAATCATCATTAACTAACAAGTTTAAAACGAAAAGATTTTTTAAATATGTATTCAACCCCCCCCCCCCCCTTCTAGATAACTATTGTGCCTACTAGGGACTAACAGAATCTTTACTTAATGATCCCTTTTTTGGTATCCCTCTTGATGATCCTCTTCCCTATCTTGGTCATCATTTTTCACCTCTCAATGAAGAAGATTACTAACTATTTAGGAAGATTGTAATATATTTATAGCTGCTACTAACTATTTGGACATATTGTAACTAACTTAAATATTAACCTATTACTATGTCAACTTTATTTGTTTAACACTATGTGTGACGCCCCCAAAATTAGGTATACATCACCCATCTTGGGTAGTCAGATATATGGTAATACAACTTACTAATATAACTGTCGTGTACAATACGACATAAACTGTGAGTTTGAATACAAATATTGTCTACTAGAGATCATACAAACTCAAAAGGAGTCCTCATTACAATTATTATCACACTATTTCACATAATAGTGAGGACTACTAATGCTATCCTCTGGACCATTACTCCGTTCCCAGACTACGTCCCATTTATATTCTCATTTCTGAAGAGAACGGAAAGAAAGAAAGGGTGAGCTCAACTAGCTCAGTAAGAAATATTATGACTAAGATAATGAAGAATAAATTATCATTAGCCTACAACAGTGTTAAACTGATAAAATATAATGAACACCAAGTTTAACTACAGCGGAACCAGCAATCCATTAAAAGAGTCAAGTAGAAAATAAAATCAACTATCTTTTATGATTTAAAAGGTTTTTCATCATCATTATAGTTGAGACTCACTTTTTTAATAAATATTCCACATCATCGAATCACCCCTCGCACTACTGACCAGGATATTCTTTAAGTATCACGACCACAATTATTCATGCACTACGAAGCTAAGAATATTTGTGTATTCATTAATGGTCATGATCATGCCAACAACTCGCCCATCAATGCACTACGGACCATCGAGGATTTTTACCACATCATTTGTAACATTATGGTCATGATTACACCGAATAGTCTCTCGGTCATAATCATACCAAGTCCATCTATGCACTACATGAGCCACAGATGACTTTCAACATAATATAAACATGAGGATGATGACAATGATATAAGAATTCAATAAAACAAGTTCAAGAATTAATTTATCTAGGAACCAATAACATCCAAATCGACAACATGATCTTGCTTTGTAGAGTAAAATTCAAGAATCTTGAGAAGAATATTTCCATGAAAGGATCTTTGGATGAAGCGCAAATATCAAGGATATTCCACTAATTTCATGGATTATAGAAGTCAAAGTTTTAACCAATGGGGTATAATAAAGAATGGAATAACAAAAGAAATCACCATGCATGCGATGTAATCGCATACGTGCAAGTTATTCAACAAAATAATAAATAATGGAACCAGTGCGGAGTAAAACGCATACAAGATATTCCAATGTAATAATAAAGAATGGAACCAGGTCCGTAGTAAAACACATGAGCATGGATATTCCAACGAGAATAATAATAAAGATGTAACCAGTCCGTAATAAAACACACGCATGTGATGTTCCAATGAATAATAATATAGACGGAACCAGTCCGGTTGTAAAACACATACAGACGGGATGTTCCAATGAATAATAGAAGAATGTCACCAAGTATAGGGTAAACCGGCATTATCTGAGTTATTCCAATGTAATAATAAGCAATGGAATAACAACAGTTCTCTTCATGAATAAGAAAGAATAACACCCTTTACTTTTGGTAGGAGATTGAATCACTGCAGATAGTGTAGTAACAAAATACTCTTCTTCTTTCTCTCTATTCTCTCTATACTTTCTCTCTCTATAGCTTAAATGAATTAAGTGAAAATAATGAAGCACTAGGCCTCTATTTATAGAAGATTTCTAGCTTAAGACTTTTGCCATGTGAAAAGGCAAGTGGCTCGATCACCGGTGATGTGAAAAGAAAAGGGTTTGGCGCTCAGTAATGTGAAACAACAAGTGGTTTGGCCTGTAATGTGAAACGACAAGTGGTTCGACTTTGTAATGTGAAACGACAAGTGGTTCGACGTCTGGTAAAGGTAATTACTATTGACGAAGGTAATTACTATTCACAAAGGTAATTACTATCGACGAAGGTAATTACTATCGACGTAATGAAGACTCTTAGATGATGACATATGGGCCCCCATAAAATAATCAAACTTACCACAAACGCCTCATAATGGACTCTTTATATACATCAAGGATTGAATAAATATTACCACAAATCATTTTATTTTTAATCAACACATATTTAATCTTTCAACAATTATTAATCATTTATAACTTGTTGTCTCAATTATTGATTTAATACTATAACATATTATACGGATGATCTTTGTGACAATAATTGAATCAATAATATAAGAGATATGATGCGTGAATTCTCAGTAGCAATAATTGAGCATAAATGAGTGACTTCTCACGTAAGCATCAATAATCAATATCGTGTCTACTATATCAACTACGCCAGACATCGTACTTTTACTACCGGGTAGTTCAACAGTTTAACGGTAACACCTCTGCCGTTATTTTTATAGAAAGATAATTTTGTTGTTTTCTAACTACGACAATACTTAGTTGTAGGGGTCCACCAATGATTGAGTCATTGCATACGAATATTCCCGACAAAAGAATATTCCCCACCAAACGAATATTTTATAACAACTTGCTTACTTTGCAAAATTTATAAATATTACCCACAACTATAACATTATATCAAATTTATTCCATAATATTCAAAAATAATATTTATAGAAAATTCATCATTATTTATAAAAGTTGGGGTCTTACAACCTCCCCTTCTTATGAAATTTCGCCCTCGAAATTAGGGTACGTACCTGGTATGTCGAAGAGGTAAGGATACCTTGATTTCATTTCAGATTCTAACTCCCAAGTCATTTCCTCAACATCGTGGTTCCTCCACAAAACTTTGACTTGAGGTATAACCTTGAAGCGTAGAATATGTTCCTTCTTATCCAAGATTTGAACAGAACCTCTTCATATCGTCAAATCTTCCGCTATTTTGTCCTATTTCTAACTCAATAATGTGGTTCGGTCTTTCACATATTTACGTAACATGGATATATGAAAAGCGTTATGAACACGAGACATACTTGCGCGAAAAGCGAGTCTATAGGCCCACGCTTCTACTCGATCGAGGATTAAAATGGACCGATGAATCGAGGATTGAGTTTTCCTCTCTTTCCAAATCTTGTAACTCCTTTCCATGGAGTAACTCTTAACAACACATGATCTCCTATATCGAATTCCACGTCCTTTCGATGAAGATCGTAGATAACTCTTTATCGATTTTGTGAGGTTTTTATACGTTGTCGGATCGTTTGAATATTTTCCGTATTCATACGTACCAACTTCGGGCCCCAACAACATTGCTTCACCCACCTCATCCCAAAATCTTCCGGAAACGACACTTTCTTCCATACAACGCTCGAATGGAGCCATGCCAATACTTGTTTGATATAACTGTTGTAGGAAAACTCCACCAATGGTAAGAACTTGTCCCAACTTCCTTGAAATCAAGGACACGAGTCTTAATAGATCTTCAAGAGTTTGAATAGTCCTCTCCGATTGTCCGTCCGTTCGAGGATGATATCGCCGAGCTAAATCGTAAGTCTGCGCCCATAGCTTTTTGCAAACTAACCCAAAATCGTGAAGTGAATCTTGGGTCTCGATCGAAACTATGGATACTGGCAAGATACCATGCGAGTCTTACAATCTAGTTTATGTATATACTGACAAGACGTTCAAGTGTATAAGTTTCTCAGATATCGGTGAAGAAATGAGCAGACTTGGTCAATCTATCAACAATGACCCAAATCTCATCTATGCCTTGAGAAACCTTAGGAAGACCCAGAACGAAATCCATGGTAATGTGCTCCCACTTCCATTCTGGAATTTCAAGTGGTTGCAATGGACCTTTTGGTACTTGATGCTCCACTTTAACTCATTGACAAGTTAGACACCTTGAGATAAACAAATGCTATCTCTCTCTTCATATTGCTTCCACCAAAATGTATAGCGAATATCATGATACATTTTGGTACTCCTGTGATGGATTGCAAATGGTGTGTTGTGCGCCTCCATCATGATATTATACTTTAAATCGTGGTCGTTAGGAACACAAAGTCCGGATTTGACTCAAAGTATTCCTTCTTCATCGATTCTTGCTTGGGCGATAGCACCTTCAGACTTTTCTTCCTCATACGCATCGCCTCCAGTGTCCGTAGCTTGAGCGACTTTAACTTTATCGATTAAAGTCGGTTCTACTCAGATACTCGCTATCATCACATGCATCCCCTCGAGTCTTTAACTCTATCTCCATCCTTTGCAAGTCACACAAAATGGGCCTCATACGACAATATCGCACTCGTGACTTGCATATGATCTTCACTCAATCGTCCATTACCACGTTAAGCTTTTCGAGATGGTATTGGATGGTATGATCATAATCTTTCAACAGTTCAAACCAACGTCGTTGTCGCATGTTGAGTTCCTTTTGAGTGAAGAAATATTTCGAGGCTTTTTATGATCCAGTAAAGATCTCCACTTTCTCCCCATACAAGTAATGCCTCCAAATTTTAAGTGCAAAGACAATGACGCCAACTCTAGATCATGAGTAGGATAATTCCTCTCATATTCTTTGAGTTGTCGCAGGCATAAACTATAACTTTTCCATGTTGCGTGAGAACATATCCCAACCCTTTGCCTCAAGCATCACTATAGATGACAAATCCTCCGAGCCAGGATGGTATTGTCGAGCAGTCTTTGAAATAAGTCTCCTCTTAAGTTCTTGAAAACTCTTCTCACATTCTTCGCTCCAACCAAACTTTGTATCTTTCCGAGTCACCGAGTCGATGGAGTAGCGATTCGAGAAAATCCTTCCACGAATCTCCGATAATAACCAAATAAACCGAGAAAGCTACGTGCTTTCGATCATCGATTTAGGTTGTTCCCACTTTGAATAGCTTCAATCTTTCTTTGGGTCAACGGATATTCCATGACTTGATACCACGTGCCCAAGAAATGCTACTTCTTGAAGCCGAACTCGCATTTCTTCACTTGACATAAAGCTTATATTCACGAAGCTTTTGAGTGTCACCTCAAGTGTTGCTCATGATCTTCACGGCTTTTGGAATAAATAAGGATGTCATCAATAAAGACGACCACAAAGTGATCCAAATATTTCTTGAATACTCGGTTCATCATATCCATGAAGGCGTGCGGGGAGCATTAGTCAATCCAAGGACATGACTAGAATTCATAATGCCGTCTCGGAGTTCCGAAAGTCATCTTTGGAATGTCGGCCGGTTCTAATCTTCAATTGGTGATATCCTAACGAAGATCAATCTTTGAAAAGAATTTGGCTCCTTGCAATTGGGTCAAACAGTCATCAATACGTGGCGATGGATACCTATTTTGATGGTGACATGATTCAACTCCCGATAATCAATACAAAGTCGCGATACTCCCATCTTTCTTCTTCACGAATAGAACAGAGCACCCCAAGGAGAAGTACTAGGATCGAATAAAGCCAATGTCTAACAAT